>JAOSBN010000005.1:44402305-44413788 GCA_027563595.1 Erythroxylum suave | reverse complement strand
AAAAACGTGGAAAAAGGAGAATGGTTATCAATTATAAAAAATTAAATGAAGCTACAATAGGAGATGCATATAAATTATATGTATATATATATATATATATACATATGTATATATATATATATATATATATATATATATATATATATGTATATATACATACATATATATATACATATATGTGTGTGTGTGTGTGTGTGTGTGTGGAGTATGTATATTATTTTTTATTTTAAAATTTCATATTTGAATTTGTGATTCAATCTATATTTCCTTATCTCTATTTACTTTTTTAAGTAGAAAGCACTTAGAGTCGATTCGAAGTAAAGGGATTGTTAATGTTGAAGAAAGACATAAGCTAGTTCTTATCATGGCTTAGGACTCGAGTAAGTTATATATTGGTGGAATATTATAACTTATGATAATTTGCATGTTTGATTAACTTCTAATTTCATTTTGTCCTATAGATGATACAATTATATAACTGTAACATGCAAGAGGTAACAACAATATTATATTCTTTGACATGTGGACCTCATATATGTGGGGAAAAATATATAGGTTAGATTTCACATATAAGATCGAGACAGTTGACTTAGAAGCCAAAATTGTGGGGTTGTTATTAAGGAATGTCATGATGACGATTTTATTGACTTCTATGATATCATTTATGAAATAACAGAGTTGCATTACATCAAGGATTAAAAAAGTTGTTTATTTAAGTGCACATGGTATAATCTTGCTGACACGAAAGTGAATGGGAGTATTACTAGCATTAATATTAGTAAGACATGGTATGATAATGACCCTTGTCCTTGCAAGTCAAGTCAAGTCAAGTTTTTTGCTTCAATAATACTTATTAGGCAGTAATTGGAAGGTTGTTCAAAAGTTTCGACACTAAAATCCCTTCTATTTTTGTGAAAGGGATAATGGTATAATGAGTGAGGATGGTGATGAAGTATATCAAGAGATTGAATCAAAGTTGAATAATGAAGCCATTTAAATAGAAGATGTAGATATATCATCATTCCATAAGAGAGATGTTGATCCCAATATAGTATAAGTGGATGAAGTATAAGCCAATCTTATCATAGATTGAGATGAAGACAATATTAGGGATGAATTATATGACAATGATGATACTTTTGCCAAATAAAATAATGATGAAGAGTTAAATTATAATGTAATTAATGATAATGATTTTTAAGATCTTAATCATGATGATTGAAGGTAAACAAATTGTTTTTATTATTTGAAATGTATTTTTGTGGTTTGAATTATATTAATGCGTATTGTTGATATTTGACTTATGTTAATGCAAAATGTTGATGTTTGAGTTATGTTTATGCGGATTGTTGATGTTTCAGTTTTGTTTATGCATATTGTTGATATTTAAGTTAATGCAGAATGTTCATGTTTGAGTTATGTTAATGTGGGATATTAATGTTTCAGTTTTTTTATGCGTATTGTTGATATTTGAGTTACGTTAATACAGAATGTTCATGACTGAGTTATGATAATGTAGAATGTTGACATTTGACTTATGTCTATACTAATTACTTTTTTTTTAGCTATGCTTGAGTGTATTATTGATGTTTGACTTATGTTTATGCATAATGTTGATATTTGAGTTATATAGTATAATGACACCTGGTAGAAATAAAGGAAAGAAGGTGGCAACTATCGAAATTGCTCCTACCCCACAACAACAAGATCAATTCAACCTATCGAACAACAACCACCATTTGAACAACAACTAGATCTGACACGAAGTGGAATTACTTTTTGGGAGAAAACTGATAAGCCACCATCTTGATCAAATCAAAGTTACGTTATTGTCCATTAAATCTTATGTGGACATCATTTATGTACATCAAACAAAATGTCAAACATTCATTCACTATGTAAGCCACTGCAATAGACCTTTTAAGTTGTGTTTTATTATGTACATAATGCTTAAGAGAGCATAAAACCTAAATAAAATATAAAACGTTAACAATTGTTACTAACTGGAAAACTTAAAAAAAGTAGAAATTAAAATAAAATACCTTTCAATGGGAACATCCATCAAAATTGAACCAGTCTACAAAGTTTTGCTTCGCATGGTAAGTGAATTTTTGAAAGTACCATAACATTAAAAAATGATGGGGAAATACTAGTTCAAGCTTACATAGAATCAAAGTTATTTCTTTTTCTATTTTGTCAAACTCTTCATCATTAAGTGTCTTACAATATAATTACTTAAAAAACTCACTCAATTAACCCAAAGTTACTGACACATCTTTCAACAAATACCCATGTATTCTAATAGGAAGTAATCATAGCAAAAGTACATGACAGTTATGACTTTTCAATCCCGACACTTTTCCCTCTTTAACATTCAAAGAAGGGGCTATATTATATGCATACCCATTAGGAAACTTGGCTGATTTAAGAAATTGACAAAAAGCTTGCTTCTACTTTTTTGACATGTTATAACAAGCAAGAGGAATAACATATGATTCATCATCTCTTCTTTTCAAATGCAAATTTTTTTCATATTCATATTTTCCAAGTCTAGTATAGCCTTAATTATGCCCTTCGATTTGCCATCAATTTCCATCACATTTCCTAAAATATTCTCATAAATATTGTTTTCAATATGCTTCTCATTAAGATTATGCCTCAATAGCAATTCCTTCCATTATGGCAAATTAAAATTTAGCCTTTTCTATTCCAATAACATTTTGCTTTTTCTTTCTATTACTTGGGTATTTGCAAGCTGTAATGTCACACAAATGTGATAGTTGCATAACCACATCATCTCCAGACAGCTACAAAGGAGCTTCACCTAATTCTTCTTTGCTATTAAACAATTTTCTTCCTTGCTATCTATGCCCATGTTCTAAGTAGCGACAATATCCCATATAAAATATTTTACTTCGTAGCTTTATTGAATAAGTTTGATGGTTACACACAGGAAATGCTATATACCCTTTAGTGCTATATCTAGACAAATTTCCACAAATTGGAAAATTATTTATAGTCCACAAAATTGCCGCATGCATTATTAATGTTTCACCATGAACTACATCAAAAGTTTCTAATTCAACCTCCCATAGATCATTGAAGTCATCAATTAATGGTTGTATGTATCCATCAATATCCTTACCAAGAGCAGTAGGTCCTGTAATAAGCAAAGACAATAACATAAAAGGCTCCTTCATAAATTCCATGGAGGTAAATTGTATGACACTAATATGTCGGCCATATTCTGTAAGTACTCATATTACTGAAAGGTTTAAATCCACCTGAGGCTAAATCAAGTGGAACATTACAACAATCTTGTGTAAACATGGAAACTTTCCATCAATGTCTTTCCATGCCATTGAATATGTTGGATGACACATAATGTTATCATCAATGTGTTTCTCTTTATGCCATATACTAACAAACATATATTGATATATATCCTAATCCAAGGTCCCTTAATAATTTCTTTGCATTATAGTAAGATTTAGGCAATTTGTGTCCAAGAGGTAGTGCATCATTGAGCAAGTCAATTAATATGTCAAATTACTTGTTACTCCATTTACTATAGACCTTCGAATGCAACAACTTGATAACAAAAGATAGTTGTGAGAAATTTAACCACCTTAGATATAATTCTTCTTGAGCAACTTTCAATAACTTCCCAAAATTATCTTTTATAATTCTATTAATTATGTTAGGCAAAACCAATTTCATTCATTGTCTCCATATAATTCCCATAATACTTTAACATCTCGCCAATCTAATCATCATCATCATCACCACCACCATCATCTACATCATTATTATTCCTATCATTAACACTTATACCAACACTTCTACTACAACTTCCTTCCTTATGCTCGCCATAATAAAGTCATAGAGTATAGAATTTATCTATGCCTCGAATTAGCAAGTGATTATATACCACATCTTGACTTTGAATGTCGACATTTAAGCAATCTATACATGCATAACAAATGCGACATTCAACACCCATTTGATCTTTTACAAATTGCATGAAACTTTTAACTCCTTCTAAGTATTCAATGGACCATTTCTAATGAGACATCCAAATTTTGTCCATTTAGCTATATAATTAAAAATAAGTAATTGAATTACTAAATGCAATCCTTCATCTATATATCATAACCATTAACCACTACAAGTTTATTTTCAAATTCTGAATTTCAACAAACACTATGGTACGTAGCACCACATTAATCTAGAAAACAAGTTCTTGCTGTGACTCCTAGGCTCGTGGAATATTTTATCGATAAGCATTATAGGAGCTGCATTATAGGTTTCTAGCCTATATACCATCCTAGGGGTTTATTATGCAAAAGATCGTCCATAATTGATGGTGAATTTCTAGTGTTAATATTAAGTTTGAATTCAAAAAAACAATAAGCTATGTGTTGTAAAAGTTATGTAATTCATACATCTATTCATCAATTATTCAAACAAAACCCAAACATAAATACTTAGACTATTAAAGCAATCCATAAAACTCATCAATGATTATAAGAATATTACAAAGAACAACACAAAACAAATACCTTCTTTACAATGACACAAAACCCAAACATGCTATAGACATTACTAAGACGACTTACTTGGACAAAGGGACAACCGCAGACTATAATGAAAAAGGACAAGGTTGGATGTAGCACCCCACTCTCATCCGGCATGTGCTCGTACGTCACTCATACATCTAAGCATATGCCTGACGAAAGTGGTGCACTAACTATATCAGTTTCAATATCTTATGGCATCATAAATTAAAAACATAAATACTACAATGTCTAAAACACCCAAAACTTCTTCATTTCATTTCATAAACAAACGTACATTATAGCATTTCAACATCATCCATATATATATATATATATATATATATATATAAAAGTTTATTGTTCTTTATAAATATACGCTATATGTGTGAGGAATTTTACAAAAATTCTATCTCAATACTTCAGTCCCAGCTGACCAACCTCTGAGCCATGTCTTTTATCCGAAAGCTATATTAGATCTCTTATAAGCTACCTTAGAGGCTAAGTCGTCACCCTCGAACCTGAAAAGTCAATGTTGTAATTTTAGTGAGTTTTGCGAACTTATATCACATAACACAACAACTCATATAATCACATAAGTCACAGAATTTACATTTACAGCATGTAGCATTACAAAACTACTTTGATCATAAGCTTTCACATTTTTCATTCATGACAATTCATCAATACATTACAATCGTTAAAATCATATATATCATGTGTGTAAGCAATGTTCATGAGACTCACATTTGTTTATTACGTTGTTGTGACCGAGTGCCTTTTTTTTTACTGTCCCGTATTCGTTATGGATACTAGACTCATTATTACTATCCCTTATCCATTGAGGATACATGGCTTATTTTACATATTAAGCCAGAGGCTCTTACCGCTCTTTTTCACTAATGACTTTGGTCACAACTGCCTTTATATTTTCATGCATTCATGAAATGAAATGCATTACATATATTCAATCATTATGTTCAATCAATCACATTCACATTCTCTTTATCATTCAAATTTGTCATCGAACTTGGTCCGACATTCAACATATAAGTTGAGAAAACATTTATTCAGTTAAATTCACATTCAAGGAGTACTTCCAATATTTTATTCAAGCATTAAATGCCTCAAACATTCAATGTCCAAAAATCAGTGCATACACATCACTTAATAATCCAACGCATAATGTAACAAACACACAATCAAGGTGAGACCATCTTAGGTTACTCGCAGTTTGTTGCAGTTAGCTTATTGCCTTGAAGTCCCAACAACATTTGGATGAGGTTGCTCTAATTGCTCCTCTATATCATGTAATCATATATATTTATACATTACTAATTTTCACATTTATAAGAATACTCAGTCATATACTCATATATATGTGTTATGTATAATGCATGTTCAATGACAAATTCCTGGGCATATTTCCATAATACACCTTAATCACCTCATTCAATATCAACTACGTTCATTCAAGATCTCATTTAAGCCTAAATACCTCATATGGAAGCACCCTAGAATTGATTAGTTCATACTTCACTCAAATGAAAACTCTTTCTTCTCATAGGTTTGGCCACGATCATGACAGAAACATTTTCTCAAAAAAGGTTACAATCGTGGGGAAACACAATCGTGGCAGAAACATTTTCTCATCAAGGGTGCACAATTGTGACAAAACTCTCATTTATCAGTGCACAATCGTGCCCTGTAATTTTCCTCCCCATTCATCAAAAGTCAACACACATTTAAACACCAATATCACACCAAATTTCTAGAATTCATTACCTCTAACACAACATCATTCCACACTAATTCAAATACCTATTTGATTGCATTCAACTATCAAATCTCCATTGAACTGATTTATCATCTTCAACTACATATTATCATTCATGAAATCCTATCCTTTTTCTGAAACAACTCATTCATAATAATCAAACAATTCATTGTTAAAGCACATCATGTCAAATTTATAACCTCTTCATTTATGCCTCAATTTCTGCTCAATATCGTCTACCCAAAATGTAAAACTCACGATTGATCATAATACCCAAAAACAAAACATTTTCATATACTTTTTTATCATCAATTTTCTCCACATTTTTCTCCTCCATTAACATCTTCATTTTAACCCTAACTATGACTTTAATTTATCTCATTTCAATATACTAAAATACACCTTTTTTCTTAACTCAAAACTCATAATTTATCATTCCTTATAACATTTAAAAAAAGACATAACTCCATCTACCTGTTCATCTACACATCAACATATTTCAAACTCCATCGTTCATAATCATTCATCTCTTAAATTTTTATCATCGTGATTACTTCTTACTAAAACAACTCATGCATACATCAACCCACAAGAATTAAAACATAATTTCTTTATTATTGTTACCACCCATGTTAACACAAAAGAATCAATTTCATTATCATAATCATCAGTCTTAAATTACTCATCAAATTCATTTCATTTAACACCACCCACAAAGATCAAAGCATAACTTACTTGCTTTACTCTTAAGCTTCTTCAAAATCACCAAGAAACCCCAATCCTCCATGATCACGATCATCAACTTTCTAGGGTGCATTAGGTTAGGTTTTTTAGACAAGATGAAGAAGGCAACAAGATGGGAGTAGCAAAGGATAGATAAAAGAAAGGCGTAACGTGGACGAAGATGGGTGAAGCAAAATAGCAAAAAAGAAGAAGAACGAACAAGATGATGAAGATTACGAAGAGAGGAAGAAAAGGCAAGATACAAAACCATTTAATGGTCTTTCAAAGTTAAAAGAATCGTGGGTTAAAGACATGGTTTGGCCAGTGACACATGTCACTTGTCACATGTCCAATCTCCATAGGTTTACTCTTGGTTCTTTTATTAAACTAGTCCATTTATCTTTAATTTTTACTCCAATTGTCTCCCAAATTTCAATGACACTTGTCAATAATTCCTAAAGTCATTTATCAAAATTTCCATTGTCATTTTGACTCTTATTTCTACTACCATTTATCAAAATTTCCATTGTCATTTTGACTCTTATTTCTACTACCATTTATCAATTATCCTGTCACTTGGCATTTTTCCTTGTCCAAAAATACCCAAAAATTCAAGAATTTTCTAAATTTCACCAAAATTTCTAAATCGACAATTATTATTACTAAATCAAATTTTCAAGACATATTAACCATAATTGATCTCAAAAATCACATTTATAAATCAATTATATTCGAAAAAATGTCAAGGAATACATGTACAATCATTTTAACGTGTGCAAATATTAATATTCACATGTACATGTATGCTATAATATGCATGAGCATGAAATGTACTTCCTAAATTCTCAATAATTTCTCATGTACACATCCTAAGGTTCTAATCCTTATTATGAGACAATGAGATGTTACAATGGACGATTATCGACACCCTTCAACACAAAATGACAACCAATGAAAATTTTTTTTTTGCATTTAATATAATACATTTGTTCAAAATAATGATGATTACTTTATAAATTGAAATGGTTTATAATTATTAACCTTAATCTAATTAACAATTGTTAATACAATTTATGAATTCAATTTATAATTTCATAGTATTTTAAACTTACATTGTGTCATATACCAATGAGCTATACAATTAAATTCTAATGATAAGCATCATAATAATGTTTAGTATTATGTTGATGATTGTAGCTAGTGGATTTAAATTTCAAGAGGATCACCTTGAATACTTGTATAAAGTTAAGGCTATAATTTTTTTCAATTGAAGATGAATTTTATAAAGTTTTCTTCTATAGACATAACAAGTTTTTAGGGGTTCATTGATAGGTGATTAATTGGTTATGAAATTATTCCACAACATTTAACGATTATTGACATGAAATTGCTTAAGGTACTCACTTTGATTTATATGTGATTTTAGGCACAATTCGAAAGCAAAGAAGTTAAAGTGAGTCAAAAGCACGATATTTAGGAAATTTTTCGAAGATTAATTTTCACTTGCCTTCATGGAGCAATAAGAATAAAATTAAAGACAAAAAGAAAATTAAAAGAAGATTAAAATGCAAAGAATTATGAATGAAGATGTACAGTTAGAAAAAGAGGCAAAAACAACAGTGCAAGATGAACAAAAAGCAATACAAGAGGGTCAGGCAGAAAATGAAATAAAAGAGTAACTAGGAGCAGAACAACACATCATGAAGTAGGAAACGATGTCTATTTGACGTAGATGACATCTGCATTTAAGGGAAGCAGCGGAAGGTTATAAACAAACATGAATAGTAGCTTGGACCACCAATGGTTATTTGTCACATCACATGAATAGTAGAGAATAAAGAATAGAGCTTGTGACAGAGAGCTTGGTGGCACAGTGAAAAAGAGCAACTAGGGTCTTAGGTAAGGATATTAATGGGGGCTAAAGCATTTTTCTGGAAAAGACTCATAGAAGGGTAACATTCTGACACCAGTTTGAAGGTGATATCGACACCGATGACCCGGGTTAAGTGTTTTTCTTTGTTTTAGCTGTTTCTTTGTCTTATTATGAATTGATTATGTTATCTTATGTTTATTGAATTGGGTATTATAAAAAGATGATTTTAATGCATTCATTGAATCATTTATTTGCAAACCCTTTGCTAGAATTTTGATATAATCCGTAATTATTATATTAAAATCCATGTTTAGCGACAAATGATTCGTAATCATTAGGGATAATATGACCTAGTTAAATGACACGTCATACGTTGTTATTTCTTTAATTAATTGGTTTTGCTAATTCATAATGCTACTACCTAATTAAATCTTAAAATCGTATCCTAGGTTATTCAGTGGTTAGGTTTAATTAATGATCCTATCTTGATTAAACAAAATCTAAGAGAAAAATTGGGTTAATTATTAACCCACGATTAATAGTTGTTAGGAGGGGTTTGAGAATAACAAATCAATGAAATATGCTTAATTAGGGTGTAAGCTGAGATTGAGCCAAAGAATCAGGTCCCTACTAAATTCCTCACTTTTATCATTTTTCGTATGTTTTCTTTAATTTATTTTCATCAGGTTAGTTTTATTTTATTTTCTTATTCCCAAATCCAAATCCCCCCTTTTTCCTAAACTCCGATTAATTTCATTTCATAAACTTTGCACACACTCTATGTGGGATCGACATAGATTCACCACCGCTATAATATTAGTCTAGTTTTTATTTTGACTATCGTTACAATGCGCTGTCAATTTTGGCACCGTTGCTGGGGAGTGCGATGTTTTAGATTTTTGTGATTTTAATTGGTGTTTTGTATATATTTGTTTGTAATTGATTTCTTTTCAGTTATTTGTTGATCCTTTCATTTTTCTATTTCATTTTTGTGAAAAAATTATAAAATTTCATGGACGGAAGTAATTTCTTTTATAACTCATATTCTCAATCCTATAACAATATTTGGACTGACCAACCTAACTTTTGTTATAAATGGGATAATCATTAGAATTACTTCCATGACAGTTTGCAGGACATACAACAATTCCCATGTGGACCAGAAGTTTCTTGTCACAACTCAGGTACATTTTTGGGAAAATTGATGAATGTTGTGATTGCTAACAATCTCCAATCTCAATAGAGACTACAACAGTAGTTGCAGCAATTCCAACAAGAAATAAGGCACATAACGTCTAGAAACTAAAACGTGGCAAGCCAAATGGGTGAGATGGCAGTAAGAATCGACTACGTAGAATCATAAATGGAAGGGGAGCAGTCATATCAACCTAAAGTATACCCAATGGAAGTTAGTGTGGAAACCTTACAGAGTGATAAGGAGCTTGATAATTTTGAGGTCAATCCTTAGCAAATTACTTGTGTTGAAGAAGTTAGGAGGAGCTCGAGGTAGAAAAAGCTATATCTTTTAGCTCGAAGTAAATACTGAGTTCCATTTTGTTATTGAGAATGACTCTTTACTTTTACCTAACAGGATAGAGGAATTAAACGAGATGGAAAAAGGTGAAGAGACATTCGAGATCTTTCAAGAAACCATGGACTCAGTAGAGATTGAAATTCCAATGATAGGGAGGATGCTAAATGGGAATGATGATTAACTAAGGCCCTATTTGGAACAACCTTGCGTGGAAGTGGCACTAACTGTAATACATGAAGATCATAATCTTTTCATGTGAGGAGAAGAATGAGTCAAGCCAGTGACCCTAAACAAAGACACTTCCTGGGAGGCAACCTAAGGGAAGTAAATTTCTTTTCCTTTACATTTCCGCATTACTTTTATATGAATGTGTGTTTTTTAATTTGTTTGTTTTACTTATTTTAAGTTTTCAATCAAAATGAGAGAAAGAATAAAACAAACAAACAAACAAGCGTATTCTCATTTTCTGTTGCTTTTGGGATTATATAGTCATAAGTAGATAATGAATAGATTAGAGAATTTCATAGCAACTTTAGCATATATTTTTACTCTTGTGATTGGTTGATATGTATTATCTTTAGAAGACTAGTGACTAGTGGTAGACAAAGACGGTGAGATTTTGTAATTTTACCTTGATATTTTTTATTTGAGACCACATTTTTATCATATGCATTAACATGGAAATGATTAGGCATTCTTTGTTTTTCCAAATTGCATTAACCAAATAGCATACCCTATTAACATAGTTTTTCCCTTGTTAACCCCCTTTGATCTTTATAATAAACCACATTTTGTACTTTTAAACTGAACCAAATGTCTTCCCCAAGTCATAAAGCTAGTGAACCATTTGTGATTGTTCAATTTGTAGATGTACAAAATTCTAAGTGTGGGGGTGTACATATGTATGGGTTGGTTAATGTTAGGATGTTTTGTTATGCCTTATTGATAGCTTGCAAATTCAACATGTTTTTGGTCCTTTATCCTTTGCTTATTTGAAGTTTCCTGTGCTAAATTATGAGA
>JAOSBN010000005.1:44384084-44402205 GCA_027563595.1 Erythroxylum suave | reverse complement strand
ATGAAGCAGATACCAAAGCTATGAGGAAACTCAAGGCTTTATGTACACAATTACCTTCTTTATATAATTATCTTTCTTAAGATGCACTTATGGTTCAAATAGATGCAAGTAACGACACATGGGCAGGTTGTCTCTTGGCAAAACCCCCAAGTCAAAGAAAATATCAATTATGCAAATATATAAATGGGACTTTTAATCCCACATAATTTAAATATCCAATGCATGAAAAAGAAACACTTGCTTGTCTCAAAACCTTGAGAAAATGGCGAGTTGATTTATTACCTATTTCATTTACAGTACAAACTGACTCAAAATATCTCTGTGGATTTCTCAGATATAACATAAAGGCCAATTATAATCAGGGATGACTTATTCGATGGCAACTCGAATTAAACCAATATTCTTTTCAATTACAATATATTCAATCTGCTAACAATTTTCTTGCAGATATATTAACTAAAGAATGGAAGCTGCTATAGTCAATCTTGAAGAAGCATTAGCCCAAAAAGAAGCAGAAGTCATCAGTCATCAACAAACAATTGGAACTCTTACTCGTGAAATAAACCAACTAAAGACCTCCATTCAAGTACTCAAACAGAACCTCAAACCAGAAACTATCTCCAATAGCCAACCAAAAGAACCAAAAGAACTATCCAGTATACCTACACCTTTAACCATTCCTCCTTCAACACTTATTACACCCCAACAAATTACCCAAAACCAACCTCAAAAACAGATAGACCATGCAGAAGACAAAACCTATGTGATTTATAATGGTCCTATGGCAAGTATCTACGATGCCTGGCACAAAGCAGCTATTCATATCAACAAACATTCAGGTATTATACACAAGAGTTTTTCAACCAAAGCCGAAGCAGAAAAATCATTGTCCGATTATAAGCAACAGCACCCAAATCTCAGACCTCAGTATAGCCAAGTTTTGAAAACACCACCTCCTTCACCATCCAAAATGCAACCTTTAGGCAAACCTATCAATTTAGATAGAATTAATGTCATTCCTTCCAAATCCATCCAACAAGAAGCAAAAACCTTAACTTCAGAAATGTTTTTGGACTGTTTTCAAAATATCAATTCATGGATCGATGAACACAAAAAATTCCATTACTATCCACAAAACAGAGGACGATTTGGTCCTAAAGCAATCGTTCTTCCAGAAGCAGATCCATTAACTACCTATTTACTTTTTGAAAGCGGCCTTATTGATACAATTTATGTACTCAGCACAAGAATTCTTGTAGAATTTCCATATGGAATTTCCCAAGCAGTAAGGAATTATAAGGATCGATTTGCCAAGGATAGAGAAATATATATTAACGTATGGAGCAGTTGTCCCATATTCAAAGCACAAAAAACAGCCCAAGATGCAGCTATTATGGTACCAAGGATTGCTTTTCTCACAATTGGAATTAGCAATGGATCCTATCCCCATATTGATGAACCGCCAAAGCATCAAATTGACTGGGAACTAATCAATTACTTCAATCTCAACTGTATGGAAGGTGTTTATCAACAAGGATTAAAGATTGATGAAGAAGCAATGGTCCGTATAAACTATAAAGGAAATAATTTATTCATGGTTTCTTCATTTCGACAACCGATTCAACCAGAAACCATTGCACTGGCACAGCAATTTATCCAGCCATTTAGCAAATTGGACGGACTTTTAGCAGACATTGATCCTTCGTGGAAAACATCAATATGCAACCAGCTACAAGGATATCATTCTCATCAATGCAATTATTGTCCTTCAACATCACAACAAACAAAAGAGGAATCAGATTCCCTTACAGCTATAATTGAAGAATAAGGACAAACCATCATAAAGCAGACAGCTGATTGACACCATGTAGACCACTCAGTGGTCCAAGCAAGCATCCAGAAAAGCAGAAATCTCTGCATTATTTAGCTACTTTTGAGAAAGCCTGTATAGATTCTCTTTTCTTTTTTAAAGTTTGTCGGCCATTTCAGCTTAACTGATTGGTCTCTTTTACCTTTTGTATGCCTATATAAGGAACTCATCTTGGCTCTTCAGAGTCATAACTAAATAAATCTTCTCTTATTCTCTCATTCCTCTCTTCTCTCCTGCTATTCAAGCCTGTGTTTGGCGTTCAAGCTTTGAGATCTTCAGAGGTATGACGTTTAAGATTAAGTTTTTGTTTATGTTATCACCATATACATTCATTTTTACTTAGTTTTCTCTTTATGTTTTCAGCAATGAGTTATAGTTATTTCAATCTCAAACATACACTTAAACAAGCTATCAAAGATTCATATGATCGTGAAGAACAAATTGAAGAAGAACTTATTAAAGTATATGCACGCAATAAAAAAGCTCACACCAGTAGAGATGCAAGACAATTTGCAGAATTATTTCGAACAGCTTCAGCTATTGAAAGATTGACTCTTATGAAAAATATTACTAAAGACTTTCGAAGAATGTATATAAATCAAATTTCGAAACTTATTGATTAATGTTTTCTGTTTAAATCCTCATTTTCAATAAATTTCTTTTATGGCACATTTCGATTATTTCAGTCATAAAACATATCTTAAAAGACAAATTAGTCATCATAGAGACATGATTCATAAAAATGAACAATGGCTTATTAAATTTCAGTCTAGATTATTAAAAGCTAAACAAACTAAAAATAAGCAACTTATTTTTTATAACAAAATTAATATCTCGATCCCTAAGCATATTATCCACAACACTAAGCAAAATCTAAAACGAGATTTATATTACATATCTCAGCTAATAGCATAAATGGCAGACGAATTTATTAGACAAATCGGAGAAGGAATATATATGATAGGACTTGAAGGACCTCGAAATAAACTTCAACAATTAAAAGAAAGTTTAGATCAATTTATCAATCTAGTACATTTAGATATGAATTTTGACCATGAAATAGATAATTCTGCAGCCTTTAAAGAATACAATAGAAAGTTAGAACTTCTTATTCATATTATCAAAAAATTAAATCAGTTTATACAAAGAGATAATAATTCTTAATATCATGATTTTATCAGTTTTCATTCAATTTATTTCCCTCTGTCTTTACATTATATTCCCTTTTATTCAGTTCTTTTATTTTCTCATTCATTTAATATTGTTTTATTTAATTATTTGTACAATTACATTACCTTATTTTGAATTAAATGACTATTTCTTTGCATGTTTTAATTATGGATTTAATTCTCTTATGTTTCAATACATTTTAGATAAATTCTTTGATCCTGATATAGATTATCACAATTTAGAATAATGTCTTCTCATTATTATTATTATTATTTACCTTTATTTCAGTATCTATTTACTATAGATCTATATTTATAAGTATGTCATTAAATTATTATCACTATATTCATTGTTCTATTTGTCAATCTTCTAATTGTTGCATCTGTGTACAATTAGAAAAACAAATAGAAGAATTAGAAAAAATGAAACATTATCATTCTAATAATATATTGTATTGGACTAGTCAATATAATTATCTTAGAACAACAATTTATAATATCCAAACTTTACAACCTATACAAGAGGAAATTAGTTACTCTCAAGAATTATATCAATTCTATGTAACTGAAATAAGACAGACTAAATATATCCTTTCTGATCATAAAATACATAATCTATGGCATAAAAATGACTGAATCATCTAAAAAAGATAGTAAAATATTAGATGTAGACAATTTAGAATTAGAAGAAGCTAACGGAACCTTTCATATAGATACACTTTTATCTAAAGATAAAATCACAAAAATAGGAAAAACTCATTTAAACCTAAAAGATGGACAGGATATACATAAAACATCAATCTTTAGTAAATTAACTGATAGACAAAATATTATTTATTTTGGAAAAATAACTCATGAAACTCCAATAAAAATTAACCAATGCAACAGACATATTCGAATCAATCTAATAAACCAAGAACAAATTTCTCAACATTTACAAAAATTGCCAAAAGATAAAAGACATAAAATCGGATATATTCATTTATCCACTATTCAAATATTATTAAAATCAACTTTTCAAGAAGGAATTGATTCACCTATACGAATGGCAATACTAGACGAAAGAATGCAAAATTTAAACGATCAAATAATAGGAATAATGAATGGAAATTTAGCTTATGGAAAAATAAAATTTAATACTCGGTTAAAATTAGGAGTACCTTTAATCTCTAAAGATTTAGAAGATCAATTTACAATTGCATACAAATTCTATAATGAAAATTTAATGAACGAAGGACAATACCCTTTTTCTATAACTTACCAAATTAGCTATGCACTATCTAATTCACATCATAGTGTAGACTTTAAACATACAGATAAAATCTATATGGATCAACTTTTTCAAGATGTAGCAAAAGTAGGTACTAATTTTCGAACAAAATTAAGAACATTACCAACTATTCAATATCCTATAATTAATAGACATTCTTTTTCAAAAAAATCATCACCTTTAAATAAATTACCTTTACTTCGAACACAATCATCCATAATAGAAAGACCTCTTCGATTAAAATCAGAAGATATATCTATCACCAATCCAACAGTCCTCCATTCTACTGTAGAAACAAAAATAGATACTTTAAATAATCAAATTTCTAATTTAACAACTTACCTTAAACAAACTTTATCAGTATAAGTCAAGAAATAATTAATATTAAGGAACAATATCAAAAATTAGAATTTTATTTATCTCAATTAATGCAAGAACAAACTCAATTAATAAAATTAACACAGGAATTACTTAGTGAAAACAAATATCAAAACCAAGAGATTCAAAATTTAGAAAAAGAAATCCGCATCTAAAAATGGTATCATATATATATATATATGTATATGTACATATACATATACATATATATATACATATATATATATATCCTGGCAATTTTCAAAATATACGAATGGGCAATTTAGAATTTGTATTTAGTTAAGTCCACATATTTTCTAACACTAAGTGGAATTACTTTTTGGGAGAAAACTGATAACCACTATCTTGATCCCAACATCCACAACAACCAGATCAATTCGACCTATCCACCAATGAAGCTAGTGGGCAACAACCTCTATCTACCTCAACTAGTATTGGGAGATCTTCAGGTCTGTTAATCTTTGCCACCTATAATTAGACTTATGCTCAAATTTATATTTGCATGTTTAATGTTTTTTTTCTTATCGTTATTCTTTTGTTGTTAGTTTCTAATACTGCTATCAAAAAAAGAGGTAGAGGTATCACTAAAGATTTTGAGTTGCAACGCATGAATGTCATAATGAACAACAAGTTGTCTGTACATATACCTCGCAAGGTCATCCTGTTGACAAGGTTTAATCGTCTAAATTATCTAGTGAGTTAGGAGTCATTGTCAGGACTGAATTGCCTAGCCTTCAACATGCTAAGCAATTGAAGCAAGACAATTTGCTACAGAATGCTTTGAACAAAGTTTCAGTAATTTTTCAATAATTATATGCAATTTTTTTACTTATTTAAATAATAATTTGACTTTTACTTGTTCAAAGATAAAACTCAATATCTTCAATATCAAGAACCCTATTCAAGCTATGTAAGTTCACTGTTAAAAGAAAGGGCTAAAGATTATCGTTATTAACTACATAAATACTACAACTCTTTTCCTTCGAATGAGGAGGCAAGGAGACATGTTTCTCAATGAGTGACTTCAAAAAATTGGAGTCAAATATGTGATTATTGGGCCTTTGCCAATGTTAAAGTTTGTCTTCTTTCTCTTCAAATTTGCTTCCATTAATCTTGTTACACAATTTAATGACTATTTCTTTATTTAGGAAAAGTATGAGAAAATCAAGGTTAATAGAGGAAAAATGAAAAATCCTCACAACCAAGGCTCTAAATCATTTGTTGTCGGTTGGAAGTTCTTTATTTACAAATTATAATTATATCAGTAAATACAATATTATTTATTGTTTTTTCAATTATTGTTTTTTCATAAAACAAAGTGAGAAGGAACTATATAGATAAGAGTGTAATATGATCATACTATACAGACTCACTTACTATAAGGAAGGTTAAGGGTGGAAGTCAGAAGAAGAGTAAAATAACTATGTAAGTATAAAAGCTTGTTTAAATGATAAGTTTATTTATTTATGTAGTACTAACTAATAGTATTTGAATTAAATATTTATTTTGTTTTTTAATTTTATAATAAGATGCAGGAGTTGTTACAAAGATCATTGGCTGATGGAAATAAGTTAATTTTAGATAACTTTTGCAACAACGTGCTTGGTACAATATTTGGTTACATCAAAGGTCTTGGGGGATGATTTGGTTAAAACGTCATTTATAGTATTTTGCTATCAGGATTGCACAATGATTTATGCAACGATTTATTATTATCACTAGATATTATCAGCGATTTCGTTGCTAAAAATCCATTTTGTTGCAGCGACTAACACAATTATATACAATTCAATATCTTTCTTTCTTGCTCACACAAATGAATTAGAATTCTATATTTATACAATTATTTATACAATGCACATTTATACTCAAATGTGGTATTTATCTTCTTTACACTTTTGACAATTATTCAAAAATGATGATTGCTCTTCCTCCTAATTATTGTAGTATACCCAAAATCACTTAAAATAGTTGTTAGATTCATAAATTAGTAGTTATGACAATTAGTTCCTAGTATATGCAATTAGCGGATCTTTAACATTTTGCTAACTTGTCCTTATCTTAGCATACCCTCATTGTGGACCTTTCTATTCTTATATTTGGCTTATCTAAACCCTTAGGCTAGCTAATCCTTTACATAATTTATCTTTGTAAAATACTTTAAATCATTAATTTTTAATACCTTAAAATGCCCAAAAGCATGAAAAACACTTTATTATGAAAAGACCAAAATAAGATTATAAAAAATTACAATAATTTGTTACATTTTGAAGTGTCATTCCTTTTTATTTTTAGTTCTTCACTTGAATTGTTTTGAAACTCACCTAAATTGTATGTATACTTCACTTTATTCATTTTTTTAATCTTTTAATTGCTCTAATATATAATTTATCTACTTTTTCAGTCTACTTACTCTTTTATTAAACTTTATCTTTCATATATTATTTGATTCTATTATAATTGATCTATCAATATTTTTAAAAGTAAATTTATTAATATGTATATATTTTGGTATCATAAAAATTATGATGATCTCATTTGATCTAACGACAATCTTATCATTTACTATACATTGATTAATATCACTTTGTCTATTATGTTCTAGAATGTGAATTATTTAAGTTTGGTTATTAATAATTTAACAACAATCATATCATTTACTATACATTGATTGATATCACTTTGTCTATTATCTTCTCAGTATGTATTATTTATATTTAGGATTATTTATTAATAATTTATTTACATAATTCACAGATTTAAAATATAACATAAATTATTCGATGCTTTTAACTTGAATTAAATTATGGAAAGCCTACCCTAGAGGAGCAGGGTGATCAAATCTTAAATCACATAAAATACATTACATGGTACGTCACCACACCTGTAGATAACAAGCTTGATTTGTCGGCAAAAAGGGCCCCCACTCAACATTACCTCACAAAATCAACACCTTTGAAGCTCGTTCTGGCCGACACAACAGTGGTTATGACAGTCAGAGGATCTAAAATATGATCAATATATGGTCCCGGTTCATGTTTCAGTCAACAACAGAGGCTCCGACAATCCATATCTGCAATTTTTAGCTCACACGTCGCCATTAACTGACAGTCATTCCACGACCGTGAACTGGTCCCTGCTCGAATCACCTCCAACTCCATGGATCACATTTCACATGTTTTTAGAATCACGGTTTGCGTTTGATGAAGAGGCCTTGTTAAATTAGTTGGACCTCTTCTTAAGACATTCGTTCGAGTATTAGAGATGGACAGAGTTAATTTGAGTTGAACTTATCGATTTAAGTGACTTATTTAGAGTATATAACTTACAAAATAAATTTTGTAATCGTTCCAATACTGCCAATTACATTGAACTATACTATACTGATGACTGCGAAAAAGCATGCTTGACTTTTCATATGATCATGTCCATGTCTAGAAAGGGATGGCTCGTACATAGCAGGAAAAAAGGTTGATACCTACACAGCTAGTTGCAGAGGGGCCTCAAGTATTGCTGTGGAAGTTAACAACCTATCAAACTAATAATTCACTTTCTTTTCTCTGCCTGAATTCTGCTAACTAATAATTCAGGCAAATGCCACTTTCAGTATTCCTTCAGTATATTGGCACTCATTATTAGGTTACTTAAAAACAAAGGTTTTCACAGTCGTTTGATCACTGACAGTCATTTTAAATCGGCACCATCACTTTACCTTTACTCACAGTCTGGCAGGAAGAAAATGATTGTATCATATGTATTGGCATAGCATATATAGGGATACTGACGTACAAGGAAAGGAATAATTTTATGAAGATAGAGAGCGAACAAGAATAGAGAAAACAGCTCCTTCCAAAAAGGACTGGGGTGGATGAGATGAGCTAACGCAATCAGTAACTTTAAATTCTTCTGAGACTGTCGATTAAGAGACTTGGATTGTAGACAAGGAGAAAATGCCCACTATCATCAGTTTGTGGCTTTATTAATTATCGTCTGTGAAGTTGATAAATAGCTCACTAGTGATCCGTGACCTCAGAAATGCATTGACTTACAGATATAAACAGCAATGTCGTTAACGCAACATTATAACCTGCATTGTATTCGATTCCTTGAATCACCAGACACTCCCAACATTTTACCTGTAATGAAATGGAACGTGGGACCCGAGCTTTGATAAAATGTGACCCACTGCAATGCTCATAGTTTCAAGCACATCATAACTAGGATTGGATCCACAATATTGACTGTACCAGAATCTGACCCACTTTTCACCCTTTTTCCTAGGAAAAGACATATGCCAAGTAAGGAAATATGTGTAGAATGGTAAGAAACAATGACATGGGTTATTCACTAGCAAGACAGGAATGCATGCAGCTTTTAATGAGAGGGAAATTTACATCCCTAACAACAACTCTTTCTGTTGTCACAAACTTAATTCACTGAGAACTGATAGAAGAACATTTAAGAAAGAGCCATCCAACACTCTTCTTTTCCTGGCTTTTCAAGCCAATCTCGCAGGGTTTCTCATAAATAATTGGAAAGAAGTAGTTGTGGCTAGGAAATCTGCACATTATTATAATGTCCTTATTACCCCGTCTGCGTTGTCGTAACAAATGACCCCAAAAACCCATTTCTATCTATATTTATCAACAGTTATTATTGAATATCAGTCTTGTTCCATTTCTCTGAAGGCCCCACCGATCTGATTTCTTTACTTTATATGATCCGTCAGCCATACTCTTCCTCCATGTAGCTCTAGCTTTGTTCCTTTGTGCATTTATACACAACCCCAACCATTCTCTTCTATCTGCATGGGGGATTCTCCGCATCTAGCTTCCTCATTCATGGCTCTCTTCCACTTGCTTCTTTTCACTTTTGTGATCCCTTCAAGCAACGCTCAATGGCCTCCATTACCTGGCTATTGGCCAAGTTCCAAGTTCAGGCCATTGAGCTTTTATCAAGGGTATAGAAACCTCTGGGGTTATTCTCATCAAAGTGTAGACCATAATGCATTAACCATCTGGCTAGATAGAACCTCAGGTCAAACTTAAGTCTTTAACTGATGCTATATGTAATATTCACTTGGTTTATTTTAAGTCCAGGTATATGAGGACTTCGTTTGTTCCATTGGCAACTTCGGTATACCCTGTCTATCATCTAACTGATTGCCTTACTTTCACCTTCTGACCAAAATTGTATTCGTCACAGGAAGCGGATTTAAATCAGTGAGGGCATTCCGGTCGGGATACTTTGGTGCCTCCATCAAGCTCCAACCTGGTTACACTGCAGGAGTTATAACAGCTTTCTATGTGAGAACAGGGCTTTCCCCTACAAGTTATTTGCTTTCACACTACCAGTCACAATTAATATTGCAAACTTGCCACTATGATCATTCTCGTTATTTGCAGTAGCTGGTTACTTATAATGTCTATTGTTGGTCAATGGCAGCTTTCAAACAATGAAGCTCACCCTGGACACCACGATGAAGTGGACATAGAATTTCTTGGGACAACATTTGGAAAGCCCTATACATTACAGACAAATGTGTACATAAGAGGAAGTGGTGATGGAAGAATCGTTGGGAGAGAAATGAAGTTCCATTTGTGGTTCGATCCAACCAAAGATTTCCACCATTATGCCATTCTCTGGAGTCCAAGGGAGATCATGTAAGCTATATTATGCTTTAAAGACTTGTTTACTCCTCATTGCTGTTTGCTACAAAGATAAAATGAAATGAGTTGGTAAATTAACTAAGAAGCTGAATACCTTTTGGTCTTACATACTGTTTATATCTGTGGCAACAAGCATTAGTAGTGTAGTTACTTTTTATGACTTTCCAGATGAAAGTTGTCAAATTTCAGGGATTGGTCACTTAATGTTTCTCAATCTCTCTAGTTGGGGAAAGAAGAAAAAAAATCAGTAGCTCAACGGCTAGAAACAAATGAATATAATGTCTATTTACATATTTGGCGAATAATCCAAAAATCTGAACTAATGGTGGTAGGTAAAATGTCTTATTTAATTATTATTTTGTGATGTTGCAGATTCCTTGTAGATGATGTGCCCATCAGGAGGTACCCAAGAAAAAGCGATGCGACATTTCCTGTAAGGCCAATGTGGGTTTATGGTTCAATATGGGATGCCTCCTCTTGGGCTACTGAGGATGGAAAATACAAAGCTGACTATAGGTACCAGCCCTTTGTTGCAAGGTACACTAACTTTAAAGCAAGTGGTTGCTCGGCTTATGCCCCACGGTGGTGCCATCCAGTCTCCGCCTCGCCCTACCGGTCCGGTGGGCTCACAAGACAGCAGAATAGGGTCATGAGATGGGTTCAAAGATACCATATGGTTTATAATTATTGTTGGGACCCTAAGAGAGATCATTCTTTAACACCTGAGTGCTGGCGTTGAAATGAGAAACTAGGAGGCTGGGAGGAACATACATGCACATGCACAGCCAGCCACAGGAAACCACACTGAAAGCCACATTATTGATGCCAGCAAATCCCAATCCAAACTTTTTTTTCTTTTTGTTGTCCTTTTATTGTCCTGCTGTTTCTTTCATTTATGGAAGGTGTACCTTGAGATGAGTACCATCTGCAAATAACCAAATCATGCAAAGGGCAGCTAATCTTCCAAAAGAAGATAGACTTGAGTACATTTTCTTTTAATTTTCTCCATGATTGAACCTTGTTGTATATTTTCATCAATCGCCAGAGATACACAAATCACGAGAGAAGGAAGTGTGTGGAATTCAGAGAAATAAATGAGAAGGGATCAAAATGGGCGATAAATGCTCATAGGGTCATGGGAGTCGAGTGTGCTTATTGTTTGTTCCTACGGTCATTTCATTTATAAATAAAAGCCAAAGTTGTTACCTTTTTCACTTTTCCTTTATGGGATTTTGAAGTGTGTTTGCCCTTAGTGTTGTTTCCGTTACGCCATGTCATTGGTCATGGGCCTTGGCGGTGTTAAATGGATGGTGACTTGTGGTGAAAGTTATTGGTGATTAGTTGCAAATCCCGAGAATCTCTCAAAGAAAACAAAAGTCCTACGTGAAAAGTAAGCCCTTGGGTACTTGTGATTCAACAGTTGATTCCGTTCTTACTTAATTGTATATACATAATGATTAACAGAGAAACTATATAGGTAGAATGTCTCACAATTTTAAATTAAGAAATTGTAATTAATTAGTCATGTTTAATTAGACACTAAGTAAGACTATTTTTGTAACACATAAAATTTATTTAAATATTATAAAAAGTTATATTTAACGTTTGACCTTGGCACACAAAATTGGTACTGCTCTGCTTAGAGCTATCACTTTCAGGGCTGCAAGAGTTGATCCTATACCTGCCTCTCATGTCACATACTTCGGGGACTCTGCATTGCTATAGTAAAAGAAGAGTTGTTCTACTCCTAGAAAGTTGGGGAAAATCTAAGCTGTGGCCAAATGAATTTTTTTTTTAATCTTACAGAAAGGTTTCACTTCCCTTGTCTTAAATATGATTCGCCATTTTCATACAGCTTCACATATTTTAAAAATATTTTTATTATTTAAAGCCATTAAAAATTTCCAGATTAAAAATATTTAAATAAAACTTTTTATTATTATGTACCTAACTATTATACACACAATAAAAGATGTACGGTTGTTCATTTTAATAGTAAATTTTACTACATTATTTTTTCGAATTTTAATAAAAATAAATTGTTAATGTCACTTAGTATCTTTAAATAATTTTAAATAAATTTACTTTTTAAAAAAAGTTAAAAAAATCATATAAATTTTTATATCTTTTTATCTTACTCATTAAAAATTTCAACTCTACTAATTAAGAAGAAAATCTTAATTTCTAATAATATTTTAAGCTTAGAGATTTTAGAGAAACTCTACACTCTTAGTCTTCTTGGCATAGGCGATAATCATACCATCAACCCTGAGTTTTATTATATCCTCATCACTCACCATTTCACGCCAAAGCTTTTCGGTGAATGTATTATTAGGTTAGCATTTGCTTTTATAAAAAGAAAATAACATTGATTTCCTCTTCCATGTTTGGTTTATGGTCTTCGTTTATAAGTTTTTTATTTACTGTTCATCAGGATAGCGTGCTATTAATGACAACAGCGACATTTGGTGCCTATATATAGTGTAAATTATTGGCAAGGAGGGGCCAACTAATTAAAAAAACAAGAAAGATGCAAACTAGCATGGCCAATGCAATCGTAGCAATCCCTGCATGATTGTAAAAAGACATGTCTTTGCCAAATCAATGAAATGGGAATTTAAGAAAAGGGTTTTGATTGATGAGATTAGACATGCCTTTGGTGACAAAAGAACGTAGGCCATGGATGCCCAAATCAAACAAAAAGGGTGCGTAGGCTGTTTTAGAACTTGAAAAGCTATATAATAATTAAATAATGTTGCAGAAACAAGCATAGATTATTAAGCACAGGTCCACATCAACTTGCTCCCTTACCCGTTTCTTCTTTTGGCAATTTTTTCGATGATTTGATCGTCAAAATGAAGTGACTTGAGCAGCAACTTGAAGAAGACGACGATGTTTCCGTCCCAACTGCTAGTTCTGTACCATATATGAATTGAAACTACGTATGATATAAGAAGCATCCATTATTCTGTCATCGGGATATTTAAATTATATAAGCTGATCATTCAGAAGTTAACGACAAGGAGTGGAGTGGGTCATCGTCATGCTTGGAGTTAAAAAGTAACGGGATGCGAAGTCCAGAGTGCTTTTCGTAAGTCGACTTTGCAAACTGTGGATGTTGGAACTTGGAACCATGAATTATTTGATGGGAACTGTCATGCACGTACCTAAATGTATTTTATGGCTTTCATTGGCGCCTGTGGTGGTGCCACATCATGGTTTGTGTTGTTACATCATTCATAATTGATCACTTACAACAATAAACTTGCCAGTGTCTGGTCATAATTGAGATCAAAGTTTTAAAATTTAAATTGCGGTTTATAATTGATTACAAAATATTGTAATAATTATAGATGATATTAATGTAATCATTAATAATATAAATATAATTACAAGTAACTGTAATTATAAATCCAATTGTCATTATAATATTTGGGTAATAATTACGATTGCATCCGTAATTTCAAACATTGATAGAGCAATTTGATTTCATATCCCCTGGGCGCAATCTAAAATTATTAACCAACCCTTTTTCATTCAAGTTGCCAGGCCTCACTCCATTAACATAGAGTTGCTTGGAGAGCTAATTCTTCCCAAGTCCAAGAGGGTTTTACCTCTTGTATCTCGTCAAACACGTCTCCCAGGAAATGAGAAGAAAAAGCAGTTTCTCGAGATATTTAAATTTCAATTGAGGGATATATGATATATACATCTTCGTCTAAATTTTACGAGACATTATTAATAATGGATATATGATGCAAACGGAGACATGTTAATTAATGTACAAATTCTTATTCGAGTAAAGAATTTTGCTGCCAATTCACAACAGTCTTGACAGCAAACAATATTACCTTCCAAGGAAAATTAAAGAGGTAAGTACCACTGATCAACAGTTAGATAATGTTACCTTTCTTGTGGAAAAATTAGTTATGGGCACCATACATCCAAAGAAAAGTTATGGCATTTATTCTATTACAGCTCATCTAACCAACTTGTTCTATATACTTCAAGATGAACCTATTGAAAACTGTAATGTCATTGGAAGATTCTTAAGTCCATCACAAGTGAATTATGACTCCTATTCAAATGTATAAAATCCTAGGGAGCATATGCAGAGCAAAGTCACCAAGTTTCTTATAACAATATCAAGCCATATAACTAGTTCAACCACCCACTTCAAGAAATGGACCCCTTTTGTGATGATTTTAAAACATCTCAGAAGGCAATATAACGTCGCAAAAAACCTTCTTCGACGTTTATTAAAATGTCCAAAAAAAAAATGTCGCAGATGGCAGGGTAGGTAATAGGTATTGACGACGTTTGGTAGAAAACGTCGTGAAAGGCAACGATATTCGACAACGTGTCATAAAACGTCAGGAAAGGAGGGGATATTTGTCGACGTTGTGTGGGAACGTCACAGATTGATTGATTTTTAACGATGTACTAAGGACGTTGCAGAAAAGCTATATTCCGCGACATTTGATTCATTAGACGTTGCGGATTGTAAGACATTTATTAAATTTAATTTAACCGAAATAATTTTATTTATAATAATTTTTAAAAATTTATTTAATAATTATTGAATATAAATTTTAATTTTTTTCTTTGTTTTCATTTATCCTAATATAGGAATAATTTAATAATTAATCGATTTTAATGATTATTTTAAAAATTTTCAATTTTTCAAAAAATTTTAATTTAATAATTTTGGATTATAATTAGTATTTTTAATTTTAATTTAATTATTTGCTAATTTAATATTTAACAAAATTTTAAAATATTATTTATTTAATAACTATTAAATATTATTTATGAAATAAATTTATTTAATAATTCTTCAATTTTTTGAATGTATCATTACTTTTAGTAATTATTCATGTATAACAAGAATTGAATACATGCAAACACTTTATTATTTAATTACAATTCGCAAACATGTCATAATATGATAATTAAAATAAACAATACGACATAAGTGTTTAATAAATCAATATGAGTATATATTTAATCTAAACGAACATTATGTGTAGAACATAAAAGTTCCAAGACTTTTTTTTGTTGTTCGACTTGGGAAGTTAATCGATTATGCATTTCTTTAAATTGTTTAGTCAATTCATCGACTTGAGACTGTAACCTCTGATTAGCCCTCTTTGATTCTTCTAATTCATCTCGAAGTCTCTTTTTGACCGAAGTCTTCCTTTGTGATCGAGACCCAATTCCCATACCAACAACATATGCCCAAGACTTTGTCGCACACTTCATCCACTATCATCGGATGACCTTATTATATTGAATATGTCATTTCATGACACATTAATTCTTGAAAAAGTAAGAATTAATTACATACACATTCTCATTTAACAAATATTTGTAAATGAACTATGTACTCACCCATTTTGCTTTGCATTCGGCAGTTATCCATTGATCTTTACTTTCATTATAATAAGTGTGATACCATAGCTTCATCCAGTTACAATCTTCTCCATCCCTGTCACTCAGTTGTATAAAAATATATTACCAGTAATTTTTTCAGAAATGTTAATCAAAGTAAAAGATAATAACTCACAATCTCATGTCGTATCGCTATAAAGGCCTTAGAGCTGGAGTTTGGTTGACATTTGACCTGACTCCTAGCCAATTTGGCTTTTTGACTTTTTTCCTAATCATACATGTAGCAAAATCTATTATAAAATCTATAAATCACAATTAATAAATACCAAAATATAATCAATTGTCAAAGAAGTTATGAAATTAAGTTTTTTTGTCAAATAAAAACTAACCTTTGTAGCTAATTGCTCCCAATACTCGCATAAATCCATTCACTCCGCCACTATAACATTATACGGCTTCATATCCTTTCCGTGCTTGGTAAAATGCTTTTTAAAATTATACCTTTGATATTTAGACCTTAATGCTAGAAACCTCTTCACAGCAGCATGTACTTCATTGTCAGTCCTCATTCCTTTGACTTCCAACTTTTGCAGCAAAAAATTATAAATTATTGGTCAATGCTTTAAGCATATGAAAAACATGTACAAATTGGATTGGTTTAGAATACTTACGTCTAACTTATCAAATGCAATGTCCAATTCCTCATTAATAATTTTTTAAAATTTTGTTCTTACACGGGATACCACACCAATCTCACTTGATAATTTGACAGACTGTATGGAGTTGGTTGGTCGTCTTTCAGCAGGGGAGATCTCTATCTCCAATCTTTTACCTATCGCCTTATTAATCTTTGCCAATCCATGTCCTTTTGTGACACCCCTTGTTTTTTTTGCATCAATCGTGGATCCTAAAATAACAAAGGAATAGTTTATAATTAGCATATAACTTACTCTTAATTGGTTAGGTAAACAAAATAATTAATCTTGATAACTTTAACCGATGTGATGTGAAAGATCATATCTGCAGTGCTTACAGAAGAGGAGCCCACGGTTGGAAGAATAGTGTGATTTACTGGAAGATCTTCAACTATCCCCAAAGCTTTAATTTCATGCAAAATCACGTACTTCTCTATGAACACAGTCAACTTCTTATTTTTCTTAAGGCAGAAAAAACACTTTAAGATAAAAGGGAATGGTGAGAGATATGAAGATTCAGAGTTAACCCTTAGAAGGAGTTTGATGGAAAACTCTGTGTATGGGAAGAAATTCGGAGATGATGATAACAAGGAAGTACTTAGGAAAAGTACCAACCCCTTTTTAACTCTCGAAGTACTCAAACTTACTTCTGACACATAATAAAAGCAACTTTACACTTATCACTTTCCTAAGATCAAAGCTCTGACTTAGTTTCTTTTGAACTAACTCCCTTAACTCTCATCTTTACAATCCAACTATCTCTAACTCCTCATTTGATTTCTTCTCTTATTTTTCCTATTTTCCATAATACTCCATATATTTCAAAAAAAAAATTCTAAGTTCACCAAAATTCAGAAATCTCACAATTATTAACCAATAATAATTTCAATATAAATAAATTCCAATTATACCCGGAATTATTCATGAATGCATGTACAATATGAATGTGCATATCACAATTAACTTATGCATGATGTTTAATTCCACATAAATTTCTCATAATTTACTATTCTAGCCTTAACATGGGTATCGGGATGTTATAACTCTCCCCTCCTAACAAAAAATTTCGTCCTCGAAATTCTTACCTGAATGATCAAATAGGTAGGAGTACTGAGTCCTCATGTGCTCCTCTGTTTTCCATGTGGCTTCTTCACTAGAATGATTCTTCCAAAGGACTTTCACCATTGGAGTCACCCGGTTCCTCAATTACTTATTCTGATAGCCAATTCTCCTAACTGGTTCTTCTACATAGCTCAGATTACTAGAGACTTCAATCTCTTGAGTCGGTATCACATGAGTTGGGTCTGACCGATATCGCCTAAGCATGCTTACATGAAATACATTATGTATTTGAGCCATTTCCGAAGGTAAGGCTAATTTATAAGCCAATGGTCCTATTCTTTCAATTATCTCATATGGACTAATATACCTCAGACTTAGCTTACCCTTCTTGCCGAATCTAAGTACTCCTCGCCATGGTGATACTCTCAGTAATACTTTTATCACTAACCTAATACTCCATATCTCGTCTGTGTTGATCCACATAGCTTTTCTGTCTATCTTGTGCTACTTTAATTTTGCTACGGATCAATTTTATCTTATCAACGGTATCCTGAATCAACTCTGGACCTTCAACAATTCTTAGACCCTCTTCATCCCAGTATAAAGGCGAACGACAC
>JAOSBN010000005.1:44330747-44383984 GCA_027563595.1 Erythroxylum suave | reverse complement strand
AAATATGGCATTTCATAGAGCAAATTCAATAGCTATAGTATGAATGCAAACAAACCAATTAACAATCCAGCAACTTTGTACTTATAAGTTAGCGTACTTGGTTCTTGTTTTCCAATGGCTCCTCCAACTATCTCCTCCTCACACCTGTAAATAGTATCTGTCATAAAGCACAAAAAATTAGAACTAAACTTTTACAATTGAATGTGTAAAATCTTATGAACAGATAATGTTCAGTATAGTAACCACCAAGTTAATAGACACACCTATTTTCGAGTTAGACATGCGTATGTTAATGGACATTCTATAACTTTTAAAAGTAGCAATAAAACATTCTAATTTGTAGGTTTTTTTTAAATATAGCCTAAAGGTTTAATATCACTCACCATGTAACTAATACATTCGTCACGCAGTTACTTCAAAATGGAGCTTACTGAATATCAAACAAGCCCAACTTAGATAAAAAATAAGAAAAGGATGGAATAAATAAGGGCTTCACCTTACTCATATTTTTTAATATGTTTCGACAAACAATCCTCTTAATTCAAACAATAACCAACTACACTTAGCAGGTAGGGTGACTTATTTAATGTAACTATATACTTCCTAAGCATATTGTATCCTTTATACATCTTGTTTACCTCGTATGACTTGTTATTCCCTTTAGTCTAGATTTTTCTTATCTCATAATATATCACACTTATTAGTTAGTACCCTTAAAAAATTTACAAAAAATTATAATCTAAAATACAAATTTTATAATAGGATACTAAATTTTAACTATATTAAATTAAGAGATTATATTTTAATATTAAAAAATTATTCAAAAAAGTATCCACTATTAAACTATATTGATACTTTACAAAAAAGAACTAAAATCAGTGTAAATTTTGATACGATATTGTAACTTTAAGTATGACATTTCAACCCTTACAAAATAAATTTTAAACTTAAGGAACTATTTGTCTAAGAATTATATTGAACTTAATGAAGTATGTTTTTACTTTCTCTTTTAACATGAGGATTTAATTGAAAGGCATAGGTAGGAATTATTATAAATATTTTATATTTTTAATTGAAAACAAATATTAAAAGTTGTTATGACAATGTAATTTATAGATCCATCATAGTAAAGCACATATGTATACAAAGAGGAAGTATCTTGTTTATGGAAAAGATGAAGGATAATAAATTTTACGATGCCAAATCTTTGAGAATTTCTTAAGTTTAGTGTCAAACCTTAAACTTTTTGAATTTGGTGTTGAACCTTTTAAAAATTGTATAACTCAAGTTAAAATGTTCGTTTCATTTTTTTTAATTAATGTGCCTAACATACTAAAGGGATAAGAAAAATATATAACTCAAGTCAAAATGCATCTCATAATATATAACTCAAGTCATAATATATCTCATAATATATAACTCAAGTCAAAATATTAGTTTCATTATATATTTTTTCTTATCTCATAATATCTCATACATGTTATTGATGCGTGTTTTAAAATTTTTTTCTTAATATCAAAATCTGTCACTAATGATATGCTACTCCCCCTATAAGTAATCAAACTTAATTTTATGTTTGACCTTTCCTAAGATCCCGCGTGGTAGTAAGATTTTTACTGGGCAATGTTCTTGTCATTGTTGCTACTAGTATGAACATAGTTTTCAAAGTAAGCATTTATTCCCTCACTTCTTTATATCACCTATACCCTTTCACATATGTTAAAGCCCAATTGATTCTTTCATCAAATAAAGACAACCCATCAGTTTTTTTTCTAAGTCAAACTCCATAATCATTTCGTTCAATTTTAATATAAATTCTTCATTTCTTGGCATCATACACAACTCCATAATCATTTCATTCAATTTTAATATAAATTCTTCATTTCTTGGCATCATACACAACATCTAGAAATGTATCCTTCAAATTCTTATAACTTTTGTGGATACTAAATTTCTCAAGTAATTTCTTTAGTATATACCACAAACATAGTTTATTATAGTTGGAAATACCACCTTAATGGTATATTAATACTTTTACACTCATTTGTAATTACAACATTAGACATCTTCTCATTTATACACCTTAACAATGTACAAAAGAGCCAATATAAATTGTCAATAGGCTTGTTAGTTAAAAGTGTATAACTAAGCAATATAGATGTCCATGATGGTTTACACTTACAAATGGAGCAAATGACATTTGATATTTTCTCACAAGATAAGTGATGTCAAATGTGGCCATATAACTAAATTTAACATATATTGTGATAAGTGAATAATATTTATCCAATAGGGCGGATTGCAATTGATAATATTTCATTTTCTAATTTTGTAGTTCAGTATTATCCATAATACAAACGTGATTGAAAGCCTTCACCATATTATCCTAAGTCACCTAAAAATATAATCTCTTCTTCCTTAACATGTTGTCACACAATGCAAAGCCAAATGCATTATGTTACAGATAATAACAAACGAATAAGCAATCTTAAACCCAGATTAAATCATCCATTTCAATCGACTCAAAAACTAACATTTTACCTAACATTAATCGCAAGCAAAATAGTTGAATGACTTACCTCAACCAACACGCACATGCACTCCGACTGTAGACGACAGAGGGACGTCAACTGATGAAGCAACCTCCACAGATTCCAAGCGCAATAGAAGATGAGAGAGGGAAGGTGGCTCCAGGAAGAGGGAAGGCAACAGAGCTAAATGTGGGAGACTGATGAACCTCTGTATTTCATTTACACAGAAGATGAGACAACATCGTTATGGGGGGCAAGGACACGACGTCGTCTCATCTGGTTGGAGGGCAGGAGTTTAACTTTCAAGGATACAAAAATGACGTCGTGTTGGGCCAACGATATGACATCGTTCTGGTGGGGGGCGAGGGGAGCAATGTGGACCTAGCCTTTCCTGATGTTTAATTAACTAGAACGTCACGTTTACTATTTTGGGACGTCTTTCTTACAAAACGATGTCAAACACTTCATTTATCCGTGACGTCTGCATACAACGTCGTGGAATCTTGGCTCTTTTCGGTGACATTTTTTCAAACGTCACGAAAGCCTCCTACAATTTGCGACGTCTACTTTAAAAATGATGTGAAATGTATGTTTTTGTTGTAGTGACTACACTCATCCTGAAAACTAGATGTCATTAAGATGAAATTGATAAAACACTTGAAGCTAACACACATCAATTATATATAAAAAGAGATAAGAACAAGTTCAAAAATTTAAAAATTAAATGAGTCAATTAGCAACTTCTTTAAGTTGATTGGTTTCTCAGTGATAAATTACCCTTATAAACTTTAGTCAATGTGAAGTAGAATGGTAGGGTAAATACCTTAAGAAGTGAAAAGGATATAAAGCCTACTAATGGTACATCAAATCGTGCAATCATAAGAGATATTGAGAAGTAGTGATACTTCAATGTAATCAAGTAATTGAAGATTCAAGTGATGACAACTCCTTTTTTCCTGATCAGTTTGTAAAGCTCGAAAGAGAAGGGCCAAAAAGGAGATTTTTTAAGGCTTTTATCAAATTTAAGGCAAATATTCTTCTTCATGATGCAATTAAGCAAATGTGATGTTACATTTAAATTTTCAAAGAATTATTCATTACTAAGATAAAGTTAAAAGGTAATGAAAAAATTCATATAAGAAAGAATGTGATAGTTATCTTTCATAAGAAATTTGCTCCTATTTGCAAGGAATCTTTTCTCATTTACAAATCGACCTGTGACACTCTAATAATTCTTAAACCATAATTATCCAAAATTTTCCCAACGCACAACATTAATTAGCAAAATCCTTATTGGTTTAAAAAATGGATATTCATCAATCACAAAAATTTATTTGTACAAGCAAGACTAACAGAACTGTCACATTTAGAGGTATAGAGGTATATACAAAAAGCAACTTTACTCGATTTAATTTGCTGGCCTCACCTAAACTCCACTCTATCAGTTATGTACGTTAGGATTATTAAAAATCTCTCTATCTTCTAAAAAATAATGACAAGGGCTAAACTTCCTATCAAGTAAGGGTAAGTGACCATACCCTTAAAATCAAATATCTATATTTATATATATATATAAAACATACATGTAATACTAAACTACACAATATTACTCAACCTATTCAAAAATTAACAAACATCCAAAAATTTACCAACAATCATTAAAACTGATATTATGTATTACTGCTACTTATGTTTTATCTCATAATTAACTAAATTGCCTAGACTCTGCTTAACTTAGTATGCTTACATTCAATAGTCCATCAGCTCATCTTTACTCGTCATAATCTCTCAATGAGTGGAAATAAAATTAGATGCATAAATATCAATATAGGATATTTCAATTTCCTAATATCTAGCCATTTACATAGGATATCTCGGTATCACTTTACTACCTAGCCATCAACACAAGACATCCTTGGGACTCAGGATACCCCGATACCTACTCTATGGACAAATATCTAGCCATCAATCACTCTTTGACTAACCTATCAATTTTTCACCATCGAATGTAGCCTATCCTAGGCAAGCCATATATTTATGATTTGCACCATTTAGTCACAACCTATTATAAATCAGGCTCTATTTAATTTCATGATTATGATTTATTTACCTTAATATTCTTAATTTTACTCATGCATAACTGAAATTTTAATTAACACATTTTTCACCGAAATAACAACGATACACCTCATAATACGTAACAAAATATAAAAGAAAAGCAGCTTGTACTTTGTTAAGTATTTGTGAAACAAATAAACATAATTCATATATGTAACTATTAATCATTAATTTAATCAATGACTAATTCAAAATATGATTTGCTATAAAATAATTTATAATAACATAAATTCAAAGTTTCAAGAACTGTACACTATTTTAAGAATATAGTCTAAGATTATCCTTACTTGAAATTTAGACTCAATTAATTGAGTCTATTAATATTAAAAACATTATGTTATAGAATAATTACACCTATAATTATTTGCATTGTTAAGAAGACAATTGCTTGGAACTGAGAGTCTAAAAATATAATATAAAAAATAGAGTCAATCAAAATCTCCATTTTAGCTTTACATAGTGTTGAATGACAATCTAAAGCAATTCACGAAAAAAGAATAATGAAAATTTTCTTGACACCATGTAAAACCAATTGAATAGGATTAATGAAAGCATAATTTCTAATTCTCCAAAATTTTTAATATTCCATACTTTGAATACTATCTAAATAAGGAGTCAAACTAGGATTAAAACTAGTAGTTCTAGGAAAGTGAACATGATTAAGCAAGAAAGAAATAGTAAAATAGAAAACCTCTTCCTCATCCAACGGTGAACAAACTCTATTGGAATGGAGTATGGATAGTATGTCCGAATACAATATTTTGAATGTGCTTTAACAAATGAAAATAGTCGCCAATGCTTATAGAACCCAATTAGGAATCTCTGATCACACAATAGTTGGACTCTTAATAGCCAAAATTTTCAAACAGTTGAAAGGTTGGTGGAATTACTATCCCCTAAAGCAAAAACAAAGCCCCTTAAAATCAAAACTAAAGTTTTGTAACAATACTTTTTTGCACTAACACCTAATCTGAGCATCAATGGTTTGTATTTGAGCTTTTTTTCATTTATTTCTTCTTTAAAACCCCAAAGTTTTTATAACACATCACATTTGAACAATATTTGAAGATTAATGTGATATATTTTCTTATTAAATATTTGCTCTTTATTTGTTCTTATTCATGCATAACTTACAGTAAACTGGTTTAGTAACTCATCAAGCTTTGTTTTGCTTTAGGGGGTTTTATGCACTAGTCTAAGGCTTCGAAGAGAAAGGAGGGACGTTCAAGCTTATTTCCAAGTTTGGCAAAACAATAACTTGAAAAAAAAAAGCATAGTTCCTTTGTTTTGAACTTACGCGTTATATAGACTCCTTATGTCCTTTTTTGTCTTTGCACACCTTCAAGTTGGTTTTTCCTTTATAGAAGTCATATGTGGTTCTTCTTGCTGAATGCTTTGTGTCTTATCAATTTTTTTTTACAATTGGGCCTTTATATTGGGTTGATGTCAATAGTATTTATATTAAACTACTTAGCTCCCTTTTTATAATATTTTTAGGCTCAAATTAATTTATTGGGCTTTTTGCTTTTTGCTTGTTGTCTTTATTGTTTTTTGAAGTCGACATGCATAATCTTAATTTGAACAATTGCTTCATTATCTCAAAATATTCATCTTCAGTCTTTTTAACAATAAATATTGTTTGAGCTTTTTATCTTTGATACAAAAATAAAGTGAGTTCACTTTGTTTTAATGACTGAGAATTTTGGTCGAGCCATTCTTCTACAACCACTTGATGGACTTTATTTCCCTACTTGTATTTCCATGTCAATACCCAAGGGATAAAGAATTTAGAAGCAAACAAGAGACTTGGGGAGCAAAAGAAGCAAACAAGAGACTTGGGGAGCAAATGTTTTCATAGTCTTTTGCTTTAAAAGTACAATATCTTTCATATAGCTTTGTTGGGAATATCTATGAGATGCATCCATACCATTTCCACTAGTTGATTAAGCAAAATGGGAAATTTCACTTTGCTTCAATGTTGACGAAAAACAACTTGAATGGTGATTATTCACATTAGCCATTAGGAACGCATTGAATTGTGCTTGTTAGTATTCATATCAAGTGTAAATTCGGCGATAGGGAAATTTTACTAAAAAATGGGCTTCAAAATTTTTTATTTTTCACGATTTAAGTCCCCACTTTATTGAGTGAATCACTTTGTTTATTTTGCAAGTAGAGTAGGCAAGAATATTTTATCGGGATTAATATAATGATGTTTGATGTCACACACTCTTTTTTTTTTAAAGAATATGACTATAGTATTCTTGGGGTTTTGACAGATCCTAAGGCTTATAGTATCACTTTTTAGGAAAAACAATGTTTGTTGCTTTGAAATGGTTTGGGTGGTAAAACCCATTTTAATCATCAAAATATTTTTAAAGTGTTCTTTATTTAAAAAGTTACTTTTTTTTAATTTACAAATGTTTTGAAAAGTTTATGGATACAATTTCTTTGGGTTTTGGTTTACGTGAAGTGATTTTTCTGGTTGCATTTTTAGCAACCAATTTTTGAAAGAATTTGCTTTTGTGGGCTCTTGTCAAGTGAATCTCTCAAAGTCATTGTTAATTTTGGGGTTTTTGAAAGATGTTTTAACCACTCAGAAATGTCCACCATATTAGATGAGGATGAGGCCTCACCTTGGGATTTTGGTGGAAATGGAACTATTTTTTCTTCTTCTAGTATCTTTTTCCAAGTTCTAACTAGTTGCACAATTGTGGTCTTTCGCTCTTGGAATCATAATATGGATTGCAAAAACTCTTAGGCTAAAAAATAGAGGCAGAGTTTGCTTCACCATTAATAAATTTAATATCAAAACCAAATATGCTTGAAATAGCTTGCCATTTTGTAAAAATTTATTTTAAAGTTATATCTTGAACATCTTTTAATAAAACTTCTTTTATAGATTTACTATTAATAAGAAGAAAATTTTTTTGATTTAGTAATTCACCTTGAATTTTATAAATGCACAAAAGAATGGATACAATTTCTTTTTTAAATATTGAGTAGTTGTTTTAAGTGGGATTCTGCCTCGATATGTATTGCATAATTTGTTCTTTATCATTTACCTTTTGTTTTAATATATCTGTGTATCCTAGATCGAAAGCATCTATTTCTACAATTTTAAAGGCACTGGGATGAGCTAAGTGAAAGATGGGGATGTCTTTGATCATCTCTTTTATCTATTTCACCAAGCTGGTGTGTTTCTCATACTAAGGCTTTGGATTTTTTTTCTTAAATTATAGTGTAGATGTTTATAGAACCTATTTAAGCTAGGATTAAAATGCACAACATAGTTTAGGCTTCTTCAAAACCTTAGCAACTATTTTTTTATGAAGGATTACATTGGGAAACTTGTTGCTAAATTATAGAGTTCTCTCAATAAGTATATATAATGGTTTTATTGTAAATAAAGTGTTTTAGAAACCTATATCAGGGCCAAGTGTCCTACAGAGGGTAAGGATTTAATATTGAGTCTATTGTTTTAAGTCTATAGAATTCTATTCACTAAGGTTAGGTGGTCCCAGTAGTTTGAGCCAAGTGATGTAAATTTGTTGGTTTAGACTATTCATAATTTAAAGAATTGATATTCTTAGCAAAATATATTTCTTTATGAGATCTAAATCTATCTCTAATGCATCCACCGCTAGTACCAATGATAAGATTGTGAACAGTGATAAGATAATAATATAAAATTTTGAAAAGTTTATAGATAATTGGAAAATTCCTAAGGTTCATCAAGATCTAATTTACTAACAATCAAAGTTTATACTTTTCCAAGAAATGGATTACACCATTAAAACTAAAGAATGTGATATTCCCCTTTCAAAACCTTTTAGAACCATGCATCTATTAACCCAAAGGTCAAAGAGTTTAAATATGTCCACATAGGATTAGTGTAAGTGCGAGTGACACTGCTTACAAAAGAAGGACTAAACACTTCCATTTTAATGGTTTTGAGAGACGCCAGGCTCTATAACTTTCATGATTCTCTATTAAGTTCTATAACGTCTAGTCTTTGCACTAGTCTCATATTATTTAATTGCTATCCAAACTAACGATTTCCCTTAGGGACAAAAACATCTTTGATTCTTTAGTTTTTTAAATTAAAACCCTCAATTACAAAATGAACGTAGGATCCATCCATGTAGCCTTGATTTACAAAATCCATTATAAAGCCACAAACATCACATTTGCCTTAAAAGCCCTAATCCATAGTCGAAAAGATGAAACTATATTTTTACAAAATGATCTAATAAATTCCGCCATTGTTGTTTCAAAATCTATAAAGTGGAAGGGCATCAACTTGCCCGAGGAATGGATACTTAAGGGTGCAGCAGATTCAAGTTCGCAAATACCTTTGAGTCCAAACACCAAAATCAAAGAGACTAAATATAAAATCCATGAGCAAAATATTTAATGATAATGTTTCAACATCAACCATTGACCTATGAAGAGTCTCTAGGATTCCATTTATGATCATTATCCCTAGTGAAGACTTACCTAGGCATTCAATATCTGATATCCCATCTTCAAGCCTTCGAGAAGTTGATTACAACAAAACATTACATAACCCTTCTACAAAAATAGCGAGCCACAGTCTCTCCTAACATCTCTAACTTTCTTTTTAATGATTGAAATTGTGAATAATGAGCTTTATGTCTTAAAAAAGACTTTGAGGTGAAAAACAAATATTTTCATAATGATTTTACTCTTTAGAAAACAAAGAAAAATATTATAGTTTTTTAACAACTTTTAGAACAATGAAAACAAATTCAGGAAAAATATTATGATGATGTTAATAATTGAAAATATTTTTTTATTGGTTTGAGATTTATGCCCAAGAAAACAACATAAAATATCCTTTTAGAGCCATCAACAACAACATCGAAACAAAGGTGTGGGAGTATAGGAAAATGAATAATGAAGAATTCCTCAATGCCATCCAAAACCAATTGAACAAACTCCTATAGTAAACAAACTCCATTGCAATAAAAACCTCATTGGTTAAAACTCATTTCCCTTGATATAGATATTAATAAAAAACCTAATGTGTTGTAATAAACTAGGTATAATGCTTCTTTTGTCTATTAATGGAATATTTATGATATGCCTAAATACAACATTTGAAATATGCTTAAACAAATGATAATGGTCGCTAATGCTTATAGAAAAATACAACATTTGAAATATGCTTAAACAAATGATAACGGTCACTAATGCTTATAGAACCAATTGGAGCATCTAACAATGCAATAATTGAACTCTTAATAGCCATATTTTTTTGAACAATTGAAATTTTGGTAGGATTACCACCTAATTGAATCCCAAAGATTAGATATTCTTAAAGTCGTTAGAGTCAACAAAGAAGATGAAACAAGTTTTGATAAAAATAGTGAACCCATTCAAGATGTATTTCTTATAGTGATCTTAGCAATCTCTTTACATTTCATAGAAGACCCTTCAAATTTAAATGGAAAATATGTTGAATTTTTGTTCAATTTTAGGTAAACAAAACTTTCTAATCTTAATTTGTATAAAGATACATTCTTAACAAGAGTGATCCTGAGAGAAGATTCTAATAAACTTTTTTGTAAGGAGAAGTTCTTAGCAGATACCTCCTCTATTAGATGAAAAGGTGAGAAACAAAATTAAGGAACCCCATAATAACTAAATTCCTTATGATAGAATAACTTATGGTGAACTTATTAGTTACACCCGAAGAAATTTGATATCTCCCAAAGTAATAGCAAAAGACCTTATAGAGACTATATCGAAACCCAAAAGAGCAAAACTAGAATCAAATTAATATATAAAAATGTCGAAAATTCTATCCAATAAGAAATATGTGAGCAAAACCCAAAACTTTCCCTCAACATCCAAACTAAAAAGCATTACGTGCTACATAACTAGGAACTATAGGATCAATAGAAAAATCCAAAACTTAGACCTAGATCAAAAATATTAGATAAAATTCAAGCCTTAAAGATTTTTGATGATGAGTCCTCTAAAAAATATTTCAATCAAGAATTTGGAAATGAAGCCTCAAGATTAAAAACAAATAGCTCAATAAGTGGTGATGAAACTTTTGAAATGACCCTTTGGAATTAGAAAACAAGATAATATGTTAATTAAAGACGAAAAATTCCTTTTAGAAGTGATAAATTACATTTAAGATTTAGTTATGAAAGGAGTATTTGTAAAAATTACAAAGACCCTTTGAAATCCCTAATCAAAGTTTACCTTCAACATCCTCCAATACCCTACAATTTAACCAACATTTTAGACAAAGCCAAGGAAAACAAAAACTCATTATCAACCCTTTTTAGCCTATGCCAAGAAATTACAATGATAAAATAAAAACTAAAAAGCCTCAAACAAAGATAAAAAGAGGATTGTAAAATTATAAAAAACTTGCTACAAAAGATCAATAAGGAAGAATGTGAGTCAAATGATGAAATCAATAAAAAACTTTAACTCAAAAACATCGAAAAAATCCTAAAATTTGCTATTCATTCTTAGTAAGATCATATCTCAAAAAAATTTGATTAAGATAACTCTTAAAGTAAGAAAAGATTTTATTAACGACACAATAGCTTTATTTGATATAAGAGCCCATTTAAATTGTATTAAACAGGGTATAATCCCATAAAATTATTACAAAAAAACTCAAGGGAGGCTCAAAGCTACTAACAACTCAAAACTTAGGATAAACCACATCTCAAAACTTAGGATAAACCACAAAATTGATGCCTATAATTGCTAAGTGAATTTTTTGTCAAAACATCCTTTATGATTATAGAGGATATACACCGTATAGTTATCTTAGGATCCCACTTAATAAAACTTATTAACCCTTACATAGTGAGTCATAGTAGCATTTTAATAAAAAATCAATAATAAGAAATTGTGCTTTCCTTTCATAGAAACATCAAAATTAGGAAGATCAATTTAAACAAAACATGTCCTATTTACAAAAACCAATTGACCAATATCATTAGTGAAAAACAGAAACAACTGAGATATTTGAAGAATGATATGTAATAGAAAGAATAGAAAACCAACTACAATATGAGCAAACAAAACAAAACAAAAATATTGAGATACGCCTATTGCATTTTGTAACAGAAAACAAATATTATGAATTTTCCTTAAGAAAAATATTTTAAAAAATCCTAAACAAAGTTAGACCTATCCAATTGAACAAAGAGTTAGAATAATTATGTAGAAAAAGGGACAATGATTTGTTTCAATGGTAAGTCTTTTAAAATTTTGACATGACATCTTGACTCTCGTAAGTCCAAATAGATTACAAGGATAGGTATAAAATAGCTTTTGCTTTCCCAGTATGATTAGAATGTGATGCCTTTTGGATTAAAAAATGTTCTTATAAATTCTAGAGAATCATGAATGAAATATTTGCCCCCTATTTTACATTATGTATTGTTTATATTGATGATGTCTTGATATTCTCCTTATTTTTAGATCAATATTTTAAATAAATCAAGACTTTCATTCATGTCATTAGGAAAAAAACAATTAGTAGTGTTAAAACCAAACTTAGCCTTTTCTAAACCAAGGCTAGGTTTCTAGAAACAAGCTTGCCAATGTAATCCTTGACCAAAAAAAGAAAGTTGCAAAGGTTTTTAGGAAGCCTAAACTATGTTGTGAATTTTTATCCTAACTTAAATAGGTTTTATGAACCTCTCCAAGGTAAGTTGAGAAAGAAAATCCAAAGCCATGGTTTGAGAAACACACTAGCTTAGTGAAACAAATAAATGAGATGATCAAAGACATCCCCATCTTACAGTTAGCTTGTCCCAATGCCTTCAAAACTGTAGAAATGAATGCTTTCAATCTAGTTTATGGAGATATCTTAAAACAAAAGGTAAATGATAGAGAACGAATTGTGTAGTTCGCATTGGGACATTAGAATCCTGTTTAAAGTAATCGCTCAACAATTAAAAAAGAAATTATATCCATTCTTGTGTGCATTTCCAAATTTTCAAGTTGAATTACTAAATAATTTTTTTTGCTCATGTTGACTACAAATCTGCAAAAGAAGTTTTATTAATAGATGTTCAAAATATAGCTTCAAAATAAATGCTTATATAATGGCAAGCTATTTTGAGCATATTTGATTTTGATATTGAATTTGTTGATGGTGAAGCAAACTATATCTTTAATTTTTTTAACCTTAGAGTTTCTACAATCCAGATTATGATTCCAAGAGCAAAAAATCATTCTAAAGCCTCAACTAAAAGCCCAAAAAGTCAAGTGAGCCCATCACCTAGCTATATGAGCCCATCTCCATCAAAGCCCATAACTGTGCAACTATCCAAAACTTGAAAAGAGATACTAAATGAAGAAAAACTTGTTCCCTTTCTACCAAAAAGCCAAGGTGATGCTTTATTATCATATAATATGGTGGACATTTTTTAGTGGTAACATCGTCTTTCAACAACCCTAGATTTAATAGTAACTCTAATGGATTCACTAGACTAGAGTTCACAAAAGCAAATTCTTTAAAAAATGGTTACTAAAAATGTAACAAGAAATATCGCTTTACATAAACCAAAACTTTAAAAAACTTTATCAATAAACTTTTCAAAAGATTTGCAGGTTAAAAAAATCTTTTGAAAGCAACTTTTTTTATAAAGAACATTTTCAAAATATTTCGATAATTGAAAAATCAGTTTTATTTCCTAGATGTTTTCAAAGTAACAAACAATGCTTTTCCTAAAAGATGGCAATATAAGCTTTGGGATATGTCAAAACCGAAAAAACACTACATACACATCCTCGAAGAAACAAATTATATGAAAATCAAACATCGCTATGTTAAGCCTCATAAAATAGTTCCTGCTTACTCTAAACAAGGGGATTCACTTAATGGAGTAAACTTAAACTGTGGAAACCCAAGAAACTTGAAGCATGTTTTTTAATAAATTTGCCATATTTTCCAATTTACACCTCCTATGATTACCAATAAGCCTAGTTCAATGCATTTCTTATGAATAATGTGACAAACTACCACTCGGGGCTATTTGTCTTCAACTCTAGGGTAAAGTAGAACTTTCCATTTTGATTCATCAACTAGTGGAAATGGTACGAGTGCATCTCGTAGATACTCCAACCAAAGGTATATTGTAATGCACCACTACTACAGAGCATATGCCTGAACATCCAAAAGACATTCAAGAACACACCCTATGAAAATGATATGTTAGAGCAATCACATCAACTTATTATAGCATTATACAAATCATAAGTAGTTAAAAGATCAACTTTTCCCATTTCATTCACAAATATAACTTACACTATAACATTACACTTCATAATACATATATTTACATTACCAAAAACATCTGAGAGTTTACTGCTCTTTTACAAGATGTTCTATATGAAATGAGAAACTAAATTAACACAATCTACTAGACTCCTCAGATATCAGCTGACCAGACCTTTGAGCCATTTTTGTTTCCAAAATTGATAGTACTAGACTTCTGCTAGTTTGCCTTAGAAGTTAGGTCTCCCTCATACTTGAAAATCAATGTTGCAATTTTGATGAGTTTGCGAGCTTAGTGAGTGAACCATCATTGATGTGCTCACTTATTTTAGAACACAAATATCACAACTATAAACCAAATTCATAATATACCTCATAACTCAACAATACATCATGAACTTCAAACATTTCATACACTCATTTCAGAATAATCCGATCATTTATCTCAATCATTCATACCATCAACATGAACACAAATATTGCATATCACCAACACAATTTAGTAATACTTAACAATCTTTCACATGATATATGTAAAGATATATATAAATACAAATGCAAGTGTAACTCCACTTTCATTTTACTTGTTGTAATCGAGTGCCTATTTACTGTCCCATATTCATTATGGATACCGGACTCATTTTATATTCTATCCCGTATCCATTGTAGATACCAAGCTCATTAATAACTGAGCATGTGGCTTTTTGTACACATTTATGAGCTTTAAGTTCTTTTTCACACTGGTCACTCCGGTCATAACTTTTTAATCTGATCATGCATACTAATGTGATGGAATGCATCAATTCATATAATATGATATCAATAACTTTCATTCAATGTGCTCAGACATTTATCACATTCCTTGAATCTGAGTCTGGCATTCAACATTTAGTTGATTACACATTTTCCATAATCACATACAATTATAAAGCACTTATAATATAATCCGAATATCAAACTCCTCGGACCATCAATGTTCAGAATTATCACAATCATATCAATAACAGTTCAATATCTAAAGGTTAATAAAAAACAATTCAATCATAGTGAGAAAACATCTAGGTTAACTCACAATATGCTCCAGATAAGCTATTGCCTTGATGACTAGGCAATATCTGGATACTAATGATCAATTTATGTTTCTTTTTTCTTGCAATACACATATATAGTTTACACATTACAAAGTTGATCAATCATATGAATATTCAATCATGCACATATATGTGTCATATTTAATGCATGCTTAATTGATCCTTCTAGGTATGTAACTATTCATAAATCTTGACCATTCAAACATCATATTTTGTATACAACAATTTTACAATCAGGTTTGTACGTTTATGTAAACTTAATTATTCTAAATTCATCAACCATACATTCACTAATTCTTTTCTAGCATTATATATATTCACACAATTTCCCAATTCTCATTCATTCATTCCTATTACATTACTCATATCCTTTGGATCACATTTGTATTCATAGGAACAACTTCATTCCTTTAACACTCATAAATTCCAAATTTAGATACATTGTTATCAAACAATCCTTTCCTTAAGTTATATAATTAATTAACAAACTAAACTTATCAAACACTTAACCAACTAATCCAACATCAAACTAGGTTCATTTTAAGCCTCAATCAAGTCCAGATGCACCAAAGCAAAGTAATTTATCCTCAGTTGGTTCAACAATCACATAAAACAGAAAATTTTATTTCCAAAGCATTACCCACAATCATGGAATGAGTGAACCGAAGGTTCACCATCCATTTCCTTCAAAAAAATTTCTAGATTTTGACATCTTTATACCAAATTCAAAACATCTTCTTAATATTCCATTAATAATACCTTAATTATACTCCAATTACTCATTAATTTCATCTCCAATTCCAACTTAAAATTATTCAATCAGCAACTCATAAATTATTGTCTTTCATGCATCAAAACAAAACAAAAACTATCATTTACTATCACACATGTAATCCTAGTTCTTTCCCATTTCAAGAACACTACATTAGCACCTTTCTTTAGCATAAATTCACCTTCTTTATACTTCAAATCCTAATTTTGTTTATCCATATAACAACCTATAACCCATGTTTTTATACATCAAGAATAAAACATAAAAGTATCTAAGTTCATCCATCATATTCTAGCACACTTCATCATCACCATCATATACAAGCGATCCTAACTCAATCATCATCAAGTTCTATCACAACATGCCATAAAGATTAGATTTCCACTTACTTGTTAGGCTCAAATTCTACCTCAATACATCAAGTCTAGTTTTCCTTTCATGCATACAAGATCATCTCAAATACAAGATGGAAGTAAGTTAGTTTTCAACAACAAGAAGACAATAGAATAGAAAATAACAATTATAGCTTTCTTAATGCAGGATTTTGTGATGAATTTAGAGTGGTAATTAACATAATTGGAGTGAAATTTTAGAGCTAAAGGAGTGTGATTATTTCGGTGGAGAGGAAGAATGAAGATAGGAGAAACCATCCCTATAGTAGCTTACTTCATTAGGTGTTAGGTGTCACTCTTTGATAATGGCATTTGTCACTAGGCATGCATTCCATTTGTCCCATATATAAGCTGCCAAATGTCACCTAGTTACTAGTCCATTTGTCACTCAATTATGCTGTTATTCGTCAATTAATTACCCATGCCAAATGTCACTCATTTATCTATGCCATTTGTCACTTATTTTATAGGCTTAGTCTTTCTAATTTTCCATATGTTAATTTGTCTTGTCATTTGACATTTTTCCTAGTCCAAGCATACATATTAATTGATCACTCTCCCAATTGTAACAATTAATTCCAAATTACTAATTGTAATCCATCAAACCAAAATTCAAGACGTAAACAATACGTAATTCACATCATGATCAATTCAAACCTTTCATATCCTGAAATATGTCAATTGAATTCATATACTATCTTCGCAATGCATACAAAATCATAATTCATGTGTGTATGCTAATGATATGCATCTGAAAGAAAAGCAATGCATTTTATGAATTCTCAAATGATAAAACTCATGTGACTTAATAGCCTAAGACTTTAACCCTCAATAACGTTTTGGAAACCGGCTATTACATATATGAAGAATATTATAATTCTAAAGAAAAAATCAAATCTAAGACTATGTAGACATTTCTCCCCGAGCCACTTTTTTATCTCTAAGTTCTTTATCCCTTGGTATTGATATGGAAATACAACCACAAATAGGACCAAAATTGGACATTCTAGTGTTGGTACGAAGACTTAAAATGAAATGGTTACATAAGTTTTTGCAAGGAAATAAAGTTAATCAAATGGCTGTAGAAAAATGGCTTGCCCGAAATTCTTAGCCATTAAAGCAAAGTAAACTTGCTTTATTTACACAATAAAAATCAAAAGCCCAAGAACTATTGGTCGTTGTAAAGACTAAAGACGAATATTTTGAGATAATGAAGCAATTGATCCAAATCTTCCACGTCAACTTTAGAGAACAACAAAAACAACGAGCAAGAAGATCAAGAAATTAATTTAACCAATTTATTGTAATGCAAGCCCAAGTAATGTAATATATTATTTGTATCAGTCCAATATAAAGGCCCAATTGTATAAAAAAAAAGAAGAATTATTTGATAAGACACAAAGCCTACACCAAAGAGAGCTACACGTGACTTCTACAAAGGAGAAACCAACTTGATGGTGTCCAAAGAAAAAAAAGGACATAAGGAGTCTATATATGGAGCAATTTCAAAACAAATAAAGCAATCTTTCTTTTTCAAGTTGTTCTTCCAAGCTTAGAAACAAGTTTGAACATCCCTCCTTCCTCTTCAAACCTTTAGCCTACTTCCTAAGGCCCCCTAAAGCGAAACCAAAGCCCCTCAAATCTAAAGCTTTAATTGAAGCCCTATAGTAACACTTATTTGTGCCAACACTTAAAGTGAGCACAAAATCTTATATTTAAGCCCATTTTCTTTTATTCTTCTTTAAAACCCTGAAGCCTTATAATGCTTCATATGTTTTGAATCATATTTGAAAAGATCTACGTGAAACGTTTGCTTTAAATCTTTCTTATTTAATATTTGCATTTTATTTACTCTTGTTCATGCATAACTTATAGTGACCTGCTATGCTGCTTATCCATCTTTTACATTTTCTTTAGTATTTGATATTTGCTCTTTGTATTTGCATATTGCATCTTATAGTGGTCAACTATGCATCCCATTATGGTGTAATACTTATTTGCTTTAATATTTGCACTTTTATTTGTATTGAGTATCATAACCTGTGGTGGCCAGCTCTGTCGCGATAATGTTATGTTATTCAATAGTTATTTTTATTTATTTATATTTTCTTTAATATTTGTTTATTTTTCCTTACTAAATTTTTTCTTTTCATGCTTTATTCATGGTATCTTAATATTTATCAAAGCAATTAATAAAAGATTAAATATAGACTTAGAAACAAATTTAGAAAAAAATAGCATCTTGATAAGACTCCTAAAAAATGTATTAAAAAGACAAAAAACCAAATTAGAACTCTTAATTAGACCGATCTAGTTATAATTTATCTCATTTGAGACTTCATTATCTTGTTTGTTATTACACTAGTTGATCTTCACACTTCTTCCTATTTGATATAATTTATAGACCCATTAAACTCTCATCTGATTCGATCATTTATAGGCTTATTCAACTTCTGATTCAAACCTTTATCTATTTTTTGTTTCGAATCCTAAACTAAAAGACACTGTCTTTTTCAAGTCTAAAGCTCAGCCTTTTGTGTGACATAAAAGTGTGTTATTCTTAATATTTTATAATTTTTTTAAGGTTAATTAATTTAAACTTGGGCTTTCAAATCCATGTTAGAAAAGTAATATTTGGGCTTGGGATCAATATAACCAAGGCCTAAATTGGTTTTAAATTTTAAATTCTGTAACTAAAACTAATTTTAAAAGATGTCATGTTCTTTATTTTTATGAGATGTGAATGATTGATCTAAGAGAAAGAGTGGGAGAGGGAGTAAAAAGTCAATTTTCGTAATAAAAGTAGTGATAGGTTAGTAAATAAGAATGAAAGCAACGACTTACATTTCCTAAGAACCCATATCCATTTTTTATTTTTCAAGTCCCCAAATTTACATAACATTTTTAGACCAGTTTACGTGGGTAAATAGGCACTTTCTTTATTTTACTTGAACTTAATTTTTTTAATTAAGGCTTTGGTTTATTTTCTCTTTATCATTTTTAATAAAATAAAGTCATTATTTCATTTAAGTAAATTTAATTTTTGTGTTTCATTCCTATCATTAACACCCATACTTTATAAAAACATATATTTTTCCTTTAAAAACCATTTTCACAATTTGAGATTAAACAAAATCCTCTCCTTTTTAAGTTTTAGAAAGAATTTAAATTATAGTTAAAACTAAATCGGCGTTATAACGTGTTCAAGACTTTAAGCCTACCATCATATTACAATATGTCTAAGAACAAAAACTCCTTAAGGAAGATAGTATGACTATCTGCATAACAGATAACAACAAGAAACAATTACAGGCACCACTGAAGTCTCATATTTATGGGAAAGCTCATTCACCATTTCTGGTATTTGGGATTTTGCTTTCTCTTCCTAGCAAGTTTCCTTTTTATAGATTTGGATTTCATGCAAAAATTGCCAAGGATGTCTGGGACATAGGCTACAGCTAGTGGGGTATCACCGTGCTCTATTTGTTAGATATCCATTGTCCCCTAATTCTCAGTTTGCCCAACAGTGGCAACTGGAATTTGTATGTTGGACCAATTCATCTAGCAATGCTCTAGATGTGAAATCATTCGTACCACTATCTAGATTCTCCACATTGTCTATACTAGAATTTTCAGGAGTTATCTTTCATTGGGAAATATATGTGACAACTTGTTTAGTCCTCAAACTAACTAGTTGATTACCATTAGATTGCTACTTGTTCTTTTCCATTTCCTCCACTTTTGCATCCACATGTCCAACATTTGGTTTTGTAAAAATAGAAATTGCTTCCTCTTGAATTTCTTCAATTATATATTTGGAGATTCATCATTTGGATTCTGCACATTCTCTTCATTGTTTTTCCCAACTACATTTAAAATAACAACACTAGAATCCCTTGTATCAACTGAACCTGTCACCTCTCTAATTTCTTTAATTTCATGTACTTCAGTTGCATCATTTGGATTCTTCACATTCTTTTCCTTCTTGTCCTCTACTGCAATATCATGCCCAGCTACTGATTTTTCTAATATGCCTGGTTTCATATTTCTTCCATTACCCTCCTCATTCTTATTCATTTTAGGGACCCAAACTTTGGTTCCCTTTTCCATATACGACTTCCAAAGATAAGACAACAAGATTTTATCCTCCTCCAATTCTCCACTACAGTTATACTTTATGAGAGGAATGTATTCGGGCATTATTTTCTTGTATTCCACTTCAATGCACACCTTGCATAACCAACTCTTTTGATATTCACGGTATTGTTGCGCATAGCAAGAGGAACACCTAAGTAACTAGCTAGGTAGCTTAATCCTTTAGATGATCAATATTCAAGGGAAATTTTGTGTAAATTGACCTAGATAGGAATTGTCTAGATTTTGTTTCTGTCAAGTTTAAATCTCATTCTCCGCTTCTTTAAGAAAATTGGCATACCTTTTTAAGTTTCCTTAGTTCTCTTTCATTCATTTTTCTTTTAGACTTAAAAAGTTGCCACCTTCCATCCTCTCACCCTTTATTATTCTGTTCGATATGTGACCACCATCTGCTGTCACCAAAGATTACAGACAACGTCGTTGTACTTATTCATCCTTCCTTCTCTCTTTATTTACCTAACATAAGAGCCTCTCTACCTTCGCTCCCTTAAACTAGCACAATCTATAATCCATTCCCTTTGTTTACTCGGTACATATGTTATCCTTCTATTGGTCCATATGTTACTATTCTATTAGTCCATGTGTCACTTACTTTAGGCTCCATATGTAACTTATTTAAGCCTCCATATGTCACTACTTATAAGGCTACACATGTCATCAATTTTAAGGCTACACATGTCACCAATTGTAAAGCTACACATTTCACCATTCTATTGCTCCAAATGTCATAAGTGTAAGGTGCCATTTGTCACAATTATACCCAAGTCACTTGTCATCCATTTAATTGAGCCACTTGTCACTATTTCCAATGCCACGTGTCACCATTCATAGGCCTAATCCACCTAAATTCCGATGTATCAATTTGTCTTGCTCTTTAACATTTTTCTTAGACTAGATGCACATATCACCTCATCAATTACTCAATTGTAACAATAAATTCCCAATTCACTAATTATAATCCATCAATTCATGTTATTGGTAAATCAAAATGCAAAACATTGGGAATGCACATTCATAATATATTCATTTTCATTCCATACCCCAGAATATGTCAGTTGAGTGCATATACTATCTTCCAATGTTTTCTAAATCATGATTCATTTATATATACGAATACTATGCATGTGAATGAAATGCACCTCATGAATTTTTAAATGAAATAACTCATGTGACTCCATCTAACAGTTTAATCACTTAACACTTTTAGGAGGCGAGATATTACGTAAAAGTTAGCACTACCTAATGAAATGGCTCATATTCACAATGTGTTCCATGTCAGTATGCTCAAAAGATATCGGTTGGATCCAACACATGTATTACCGACTTAAGAAATTGAAGTTGCAAATAATTTGATTTATATTGACTAACCAGTAAAGATAGTGGGATATTAGATCAAACAATTGAGAAATCGAGAGATTCCATTGGTTAAAGTCCTCTGGAAGAATCATTCGAGTGAAGAAGCTACATGGGAAATGGAAGAGAACATGAGAAAACAATACCCCTACCTATTTGATCAATCAGGTAAGAATTTCGAGGACCAAATTTTTTTAAGGGGGAGAATTGTAATATTCGGTTTTCGAAACATGCATAGGGTTAGAACCCTAGATCATTATGAACGAGTAATAGCATTGTGAGCATTTCATTTACTTACATATCATTATTATACACATATGAATTATAATTTGGTACACATTAACAAGATAATATATCACTCAATTGAAATATTCTGGGGTATGAAAGATTTTAAATGAACATGATGTGAATTGTGAATTATTGTGTCTTGAATTTTGGTTTGATTGGGTTCCAATTAGTAATTTAAAATTAAATGTTATTAATTGTGAGATTTATAAATTAATATGTACATTTGGACTAGGGAAAATGCCAAGTAGAAAAAATAAATTAGTACATGAAAAATTAGGATAATTAAGCCTATAATTGAGTAACATTTGGCATAGATAAATGAGTGACAAATGTACTAATAATTAATTGACAAATGGATCAATTATGGAGTGACAAGTGGATCAATAATTAGGAGACATACGGAATAATTATTTGACGACATATGGCAACTTAAGAAGTGGATAAATGGCTGCATATTATGGCTTACATGCCATGTGACAAATGTTATGGTCAAATGAAGACACCTAGAAGGTTGATGAAGCAAGATTCTACAATAGAGTTTCTGTTATTTCCTTCTTTGTTTCACCACCAAACTTGCTCCTCTCATCTTTTGAATTGTATTTTAAACTTAGTTAAATTCTTACATGAAATCCACACTTTAATCCTTTACAAAATAGCTAAGAAACCATCATGTTGTCACCTTCATCTTACTGCTGAAACTAGCTTATTTTCACCTTAAGTTTGAGATGAATCATGCATGAATGGAGGCCTAGTTTAATTTGCAGTTTTGGGTTGAAATTAGAAGCTTAACAAGTAAGTAGAAATATGATTCTTATGGCATGTTTAATATATTGAGAATGATGATTGAATTAGAATGAAATGTGTACGGTGTTAGTGATGATATGTGCTAGAACATATCAGGTAAACTTAGAAGTTTTTATGCTTGTTCTTGGTATATGAAAACCGTGGAGTATAGAGTATTATATGGATGAATTGAACTGGAATTTGATGTATACAGAAGGTAAATTTAAGTTAAAGGAAGACGTAAATATAATGTTCTTGAATTGAGAAAGAACTAGAACTATATGCATGATAGTTTCTAGTTTGATTTTTTATGCATGAAAGACCATAATTTGTGAGCTATCAATTGAATAATTTTGATCTAGAATTGGAGTATAATTTAGATTTAAATGAGGTTGCATAAATGAACATGAATTCTGAAAATTTTGAAGTGTTAATGATATTTCTAAGTAAATTCGTGGAGAATTGAGGGAAACAAAGTAGTGCATGATCATGTCCTCAAGTGCACCATCGTAGCCTGATTATTTAGGTTCTATCATGGTAGTGGCATAGTCCCCACGATCATAGCCTATTGCATAAGAATCTGTAGGTTAGCATAAAGAGTGAAATTAGGTTTTTTAAGTGATGTTTGAAACAACTAATGCTATGGTACTTTCCTATAGTATATTTAGACTTAAATGAGGCTTGAAATGAACCTAATTGGATTTTGAATAAGTTAGTTGAATGACTGATTGATGAACTTAGAATAATAAAGTTATTTGAGATGAAAACCTAAGTGCAAGCTAGACATGTACAAATACGGTGTTTAAATGATCAAGAACTATAATTTAAGGATACATACCTAGAAATAGTGAAATTGAGCATACATACAAGCTAGACATATAAAAATATAATATTTGAATGATCAAGAACTATGGTTTAAGGATACATACCTAGGAATAGCCAAATTGAGCATGCGTGTGTGTGTGTGTGTGTGTGTGTGTGTAAGATTGAATGCTTACGTGACTGTGCAAATTAATAACGTGAATAAATATGTGTATTGTATGATATAGAAGCTCAAGTCTAACAACAACATCTAGATATTGCCGGATCATCTAGGCAATAGTGTAATTTGGAGCGTACTGTGAGTCAACCTAAATGATTATTACTAGGATTGATTTATTGTTCAAATTTCAGTTATTGAAATGTGATTGATATAATTGATAATTTTAGACATTAATGGTCTGAGGAGTTTGATATTTAGGAATGCATTGGGACTATTTTAATTGTATGTGAATATGAAAGAATTATGCGTTCTCAACAAAATTATTGAATGCTGGATTTATTTCTGATGAATATGAAAAGTGATTGTGTCTTAAATGAATGAAAGCTGTTGAAAGTGTAATATGTAATTTGATGCATTTCATTACATAATATGCATGATCAGATAAAGGAGTTATGACCAGAGTGGCTAATCTGAAAAGAGCTTAAAGCTCATAAATGCGCATAAAGAGCTACAAGCTCAGTGATTAATAAGCCCATTATCTACAATAGGTACGGGACAAAATGTGAAATGAGCCTAATATCGAAAAAAGGTATGGGACAGTAATAGGCACTCGATCACAACAAAATAAAAATGAAAGTGAAGTCACATGTATATGCATTTGTAATTATATTTCCAAATGTACTATATGAATGATTGAGAACAATTATTGCATTATGTTGATATGATGATATGCCATGCAAATGTACATTTGATAATATGATTGACTGAGAAAGAGGATTGAATTATTATGAAAAGATTTGATTGAAATCTTTGTGAAATTCATGATGTATTTTTGTGATGTGGTATACTATGAATTTGGTTTGTGCATGAGATGTTGTATTTTGATATGAGTGAGCTCATCAATGATGGTTCACTAACTGAGTTCGCAAAACTCACCAAAATTGCAATTTTAGGTACGAGAGAAGTGACTTAGGGGGCGGTTGGTCCACACAGAAGAATGGTAATAGGAATAAGAATGAATATAGTGAGTAATGGGAATGGATATTATCATTATAATTATGATGGTTGGTTAAAAGGAAGGAATAATTACCATTACCATTGACAGTGGTTGGTTTATAAAAATATTGAAAAATAAAATTTTATCATATTTTAATTAATTAATTAATTATATTGTAATTAATCAATCACAATATATTGATTAATAAAAATATTTTAATTAATTTTAACTAATTATATTATAACTAATTAATTAATTAGCTATTTTAATTAATTAATTAATTATATTTTAATTAATTATATTTTATGTAATTAATTACAATATTTTAATTAATGAATGAATATAATTAAATTAATTAATTAATTAAAATATTTTAATTAATTGTATTGTAATTAATTAATTAAAATAGCTTAATTAATAAATAATTATATTTTAATTAATTATATTGTATCTAATTAATTAATAATATTTTAATTAATTATATTATAGTTAGTTAGTTAATTAATTAATTACAATCTTTTAATTAATGAATAAATTATATTTTAATTAATAATATTGTAGTTAATTATTAATAATATCTTAATTAATAATATTGTATTTGATTAATTAATTAAAATATTGTAATTAATTAATTATTAATAATATTTTAATTAATTATATTGTAATTTATTAATTAATTACAATATTTTAATTAATTAATGAATTATATTTAATTAATTATAATGTAATTAATTAACTCATTCCTTTATAACAATGATACTCATTCCTCTAGATTAAGAGAGGAATGGAGTATTACCCAAAAGTGGGTAATTAAAATAATAACCCTATAATCATATCCCCATACCAAACTCAATCTTTCATTCCATACCCATACCCCTTTTTCCATAACCTCCAAACAAGCACCCCTTTAGTCTTTAAGACATTCTAGAAGAAGTATTATACTTACGTTTTGGACTCAAGAAATGGCTCAAAGGTCTTGTCAACTAAGACTGAGGAGTTAGATAGAATGTTTTTGTTTAGTTTTTCATTCCATGTAGAAAATGTTGTAAATAGTAGTAGACTCTCATTTGCTTTTGATACAGTGTATATATGGATTATGGAGTGAAAAGCGACATTGTAATTATGTTTTATAAATGGAATGAGGAATTGATCTTTAGTATATATATGATCTATTTATGATGTCATATTAAGTGATTATGATTGCTCTAACATGCCATTGTCGTAGAATATATTCTTGAATGCCCTTTGGATGTTCAGGAATATATTTTATAGTAGTAGGCTATTACAGCAATACTTCAAATCACCAAATAATAAACCTTATAGATTTATATACCTTCTAAGCTACTTGCTAAAGTCAAATATTTTTGTTTACCCTTAAACTTAGCATGATTTAGTTTTGTCTTCATATATAGTCTCGCATTTGATTCTTGTTCATTATTAAAGATTTATGCCAATATGTACCAATGTAAGTTATGGCTTGCTTACTCTTGTGATTTTGTCGACCTTGGCCATTTGCCTCATCTATTCAGATGAACATGTCATTTTCACATCAACATTGGGCAAAGTTCACCAAAACTTTCATGATTATCTCATTTAAACATAAGGGTCTAACATAATCTAAAAGAATTGTAAAAACACCCATTTTAAAACTTGGGATAAATGTTTGTCTTTGCATTCAGACATTTGAATATGATTTTATTGGTGATGATTATAACGTAATAAGAATTGAGAGTGATTATGTTGTTAGTGTGTTTTTACTTCGATTGAATTCTTGTTAAAAAAAAGAAATTGTTTGAAATTCAAGAAATTTTTAGAGATTTAATTTTAGTTTTACATTTAATTTATTTTAATTAATATAAATTTAAAAATTTTATTTTAATATATTTACCATACTAAATTGATGTATTATGTAAGACATGTAACGAGTCACTAAACAGATATAAAAGAAATTAAATATTTTATTTTTAAATTTTAGGCACAAAAGAAGCACTATTACCACTTACACCACGTGTAAATTTACAATCACAATATCCAAATCGTTTTCTTAGAACTCCAGCTGCCTTAATTCTATTTCCATTTTTTAGGATGAAGTGTAGCAATCAATACTTTGTTGGAAATCAACCGTGATCAAATTAAAGGCACAACAGAAAAAAAAAAAAAAAGTTTCTACAGTTTCTATACAGATCTTGATAATTGAATATCTTGAATAAAACATGAACTCGGATCTTAAAATAAAATCATACCTGATTCGTTTTCCTAGTTGAAATCCTTTGAAATCTTTTTTGATTGGTCAACCACGAGTTATTCAATTGTCTAGCCTCTGATAGTATTCACAGTGAATTGTCTAGCCTATGATAGTATTCATAGAACAACTTCTTAACCTTTGAGAGAAACAAACAGAGGTGTTAACTCCTTGGTACTTATTTCTATTTATAGAAAACCATTATAGTTTTGTAATTTTTATCATATTAAATTTCCTTAATTATAGTTAAAATCATACTCTAATTATAATTAATTAAAATTTAATAAAATCAAACATTTCATATTTGATTCCCAAAGTTTCTCAAAATTTATAATTAAATTCAACTTAATTAAAATTGATTTTCCTTTATGCTCTTTAATGTGTGACCCATTAGTTCCTAATATATTGGTCATTATTATAACTTATAATTCTAATTCACAATCAAAATTAGATAAATTAAAACTTTTTAATTAATCTTTCATTCTCCAATTAAATAATTTATAATCATAGATTAAGATTGATGTCTAGCAATATGTCATGGCCATCCAAATATCATAAATGTCAAAGTTATTTGACTTAAGATGTCTATGCATAGTTATGATGTATAATTTAATCATTTCGTCATCCAATGTTCCAATTGGACAGACTATGCATATTATGTCTACTCTTTTCATCCAATCATGTTCGCACTTACTAAATAGTAATTGATTTATAATTGATATTTAAAAATAACTTTTCAAATGTCAATTCACTCTGGCTAAAGAATTCCATAAATCACTACTAATTAAGAACAGTGGAACATTATCTCTAATTACTTTAGAGTAACGAATCATTTACTGACTTACCCAACTATCTCCATACGGTTTATATTGCGTCCAGTTACTATTGACTGAATTATATATCCTCTGATTTTTCATAAGTAGCATCAAAACACAGTAATTCTCATACGAGATACCTTGATAATCTCAAGTCTAAGGATCAATTATACAACCATCATTCTGAGAAAATCCATAAAGATATAAGTAATATTCCATTAGGAATTTTAATAATCGGATCAGTTCAGTGACTTATTCTCTAATAATCACTCATACATTAGTTTAAGTATTTCCATATCTTAATTTATGAGATCAATTACTTTCTTCATGAGAAAGAAACATAATGTGTGCTAGTTTTACTGCATCAACAATACCTGTCTTGATAAAACAACAACTAGGAACATTTAGGAACAATACGTAAATGTAAATTAAATATCACAATTATAATTTCATCACAATTTCAATTACATAGTAATTATTCTAAGGATTTTACCTTTAGTATTAAAACATCAAATATAATTTACTTAATAAACAAAAATAAAGAAGGCTTTTTGTTAAATAAATAATAATATCATGGATCAAATTACAACCAATTGATTGACTACGAAGGCCAGCGTTACAGATTCCATTCTATATTGACCAGAAACATAACAGTATCGTCGTTGTTGGTAACTGCCTCAGGTACTAGCAGGTATCGAGTGTTTTTTCTGACATCAATCGACACTCTCAATACTGAAATTTACCGAGTCGATATCGTAAATCTCCACAATTCAAGGACCAATTTGTAAAATAAAAAAAACCTAATAACCCCCCTGACGCCTCTGTGCCTCTCCATTCCCTGGTGGTGGTTGTACTCCAATAGCACTCTTTGGCGGTGCTCCACTACTCCTCCACCATATGGCGTCATCTTCCAAACTTCGGACATCTTCCTCCACCACGCGACTTCGCCTGTCGCCACCGACCCTTCAGCCATCCTCTGCGACCAACCACCATTGACTCTACTCTCCCTCTCCAATCTTCGACATTTGCCAATCAACTAGTTATCGGATCTGGGAATAATACCCAAATCTAGACCTGACCTGAGTCACCCATCACCGATTGTGAATTTTTGTTTGGTTGGGTTTTTTCAGTTTCTGTTAGAATGTTTCTAGTTAAATGTTTGTGTTGTGAATTGTGATTGTTTCTAGTTAATATTGGAATGAAATTGTGAAGGATTGATGATTGTTTCAGGTTAATTGTTTGCGTTGGTTGGAGGATTGGAGTTGGATTGGATTTGAAGTTGGTAATGGTTTGGTTGGTTTTTGGTTTGGTAACGAAAATATGAAAGCCATATGTTTGTGGTTGGTTTGGTTGGTAATGAAAATATGAAAGTCGTATGTTTGTTGGTGTGGTTCATTTGTGGTTTGAGACAAACAAATTTTGTTTACTAAATTTGAAAATAAAAACATAAAATTAAAAGTAAAAATAGAAACAAACAATAACCCTTTTGTTTGTTATTAACTATCTGGGATAGAAATTTCAAAGTTCCCATCATTTATTATCTATAAAAGAAAATTTCAAAGATCAGTCCTAGTTTTGTCTGTAAAATTCACATGCCTTCAACGTTTTGATCTTTGTTAATGGGTTACTCACTTACTCAACATTTGGGTAGTTGGCTAAGTTGGGTTGACAATAGGAGGTTATAGGAATGAATCAATGAAGCCTTCCAAAATGATTCAAAAACTAATCAAAATTATGGGTCCTTCTATAATAAAATCATTTTTGTGTATCTGTCTCCTCTATTATGTAATTTTATTGCTTGAATTAGTACCTTTTGTTATGTCATAATTTTGTCATTTACTAAAATGAATATTGTTAATATGTTGATGTATCTTAGAACACATTTTTCATTCTTTTATCTTGTAGCTTACTATTTTACAATTAAGAGCTGAGGTTAATGGGAGATTAAAGTTAGGGTTATGATTAGAGTTAGATTTAAAGTTAATTATCTAATTAACACTTTTTTGCTTGAAAATTCAAAGTTTAGAAATTGCAAATTTTACGATGTGTACTACTTTTAAATTTGAATTTAATTCTAATAATCTTATCCAAATTTATAGTAAAATATTTTGTTATCCCTAATCTTCTTGATTCATCTTGATTATTGTAAGAGGACAATTAGTAAAAAAACTATGTGATAATGGTTTGGGAGGTTCTTTACATATCATTGCCTTGTGAAGGACTTAGCTTTAACACTGCTAATTTTGTTGATAAAACTACTAAAGGATTAATTTCCTAGAAAACTAACATCTTCATTTTTTTGTTACAGATAAATCGAAGGAAGTTCAACTACTCCTGATCAAACTACTTCAGGAAGATATAATAATCTAGCTTAGGCTCTTGCTGCATTAGTCCCAAGTACGAAGAATCATACAATTTGCTTGTTTTATAACAAGCATTTGAAAGGTAGAGGAATCATCTGATTGAAAAAGCATTTAGTTGGGGTTAAAGGAGATGTAGAATCCTGTAAAAAAGTAAGTCATGATGTGAAATAGCAAATGAAAACATTGCTTGAAGAATATTAATATGAGAATGACAGAAGGGAAGGTTAAAATTTTAAATTGGTAACGGAAGTTTCTTTTTTAGTTTCCATAGTGATTATGGAAATGTTGAAGGTGGTATTGGCAGTGGTGGTAGTGGTACTGGTAGTGTTCCATCTCAGGCCCAAGAAGAAGTACCTGAACTTGGTGTGAGGAAGAGAAGAAGGCAAGTGACTAGTGTCTTTACACGACAAACAACTAATACAGCCCAACCTTCAATTCATAGTGCAATACAATCAAGAGACGTGACTCACAATGTCGATATGGAAGTAGCTAGATGGTGGTATGATACATGTTCATCATTCGATGCTTCTTAATCTTATTATTATCAACCTATGATGGATGCAATAGCCTCTTATGGTATGGGACACAAAGATCCTTCGATTGATGACTTAAGAGGTAAACTTTTGAGTTATTTTGTTTCTGAAATTAGAAGTTATTTGGTAGAAAGAAGAGTGAATTGAGGTACTTATGAATGTTCAATCATGTGTGATGGTTGGACAAATAGGAGACAAGAGCCTATTATTAACTTTTTTGGTTTATTATACAAATGGCTCTATGTTTTTTAAATCTATTGATGCATCTGGTCTTATTAGAAATCCTGAGACTTTGTTTAGGATATTTGATGAAGTTGTTAATGGAGTAAGGCTAGAAAACATTGTTCAGTTTATTACTGATAATGATTTCGCTTATAAAGTGGTAGGAAAAAGGTTACAGAATACGTATAATTCTTTTTTGGACTCCTTGTGTTGCACATTGCAATGACCTAATGTTGGAGAATATAAGGGATCCTAGGTATTTTCCTATTATTTATGAGACTATGTAGAAAGCTGAAAAGGTGACAAAGTTCATTCATAATCGTGCATGAGTATTCAATTTGATGAGAAAGGAATTTACCAATGGTAAGAATTTGTTTCATCCTGTTGTGACAAGGTTTGCAACAAGTTTCTTACCACTTCATTCTTTTGTGTTCGATGAAGAAAGAGTAAAGACAAATGTTTACAAGTGATAAGTGAATTGCATCTCAGCATGCTAGGTCTAATACTAGAGTGGAGATTTGTAATATTATACTGAAAGATAGAAAATTTTGGTGTCAATGTCAGTTTGTTATTCAAGTTTGTGAGCTTTTAGTGAGGGTGCTTCGCTTGGCTAATAGTGAAGAAAAGCCAACAATGGGTTATATATTTTGATGCCATGGAGAAAGCGATGGAAGCAATCAAGGCCAATATGAAACGTAGGTCTTCTTCGTACTCACCATATCTTTCAATCGTTAATGAGAGAAGGGAAAAACAACTTTCTTCTCCGTTGTTTGTAGCTGGAGCATTTTTGAATCCTAATGTTTATTTTAGACTAGATCTTAGTAAGCAAGCTGAAGTTAATAGATGAATGTTTTTAACTATTAAAATAATTGTTAATATTGACACGATGCAAGATCTCTTACGATCATAAATGGGGCTTTATAAGTTGTCTTATGGGGATTTTGGAATGTCAATTGCTATTCGACAAAAAGGAAAAAAATTCTCTAGGTATTAGTTACTTTCTTTTTCTTATTTGTTAAAAATTAATATCACTTTATTTTGTTTATAACACTACTTTTGTTATCTTTTAATTTACAATTTCTTGATAGGATCAATTCGGAAATGATGTTCCAAAATTGAAAAGGTTTACAATTTGGATTTTAAGTCAATGTGTGAGTGCAATAAGCTGTAAATGAAACTGGAGTGCATTTGAATTTATCCACTACAAAAAAAGGAATAGATTGGAGCATAAGAGGTTGAATGGCTTGATTTTTGTTCATTACAATTTAAAGCTTCGGGAAATGAATGTTATTATCATTATTAATTTCGATATAATTTCTTATAATTTTCTAATAATTAAATTTTATTATTTACTAGGAGTCTTAATAGTACAAGTGGTTCAACTAATCCAATTTCATTGATAATATCGATCTTTTGGCGGATTAAGTTTCTAAAGAACTAAGTTTGGTAGATGTCAATGACTTGAAAGATAATCTTGAATGGGAAAGCATTGACATGTCATTTGGTGCATTAAATTTGAATAATGATGATGAAGCTTCTTTCAATGATGAGGATTTTGTACCAAATGATGACTGCGATCAGTGTAGTTATAACGGGTATCCTCCCGTTGACGATTGAATTTCGTTCCAATTTTTTTCCTCCTCTTTTAATTGTACTTATATTTGATGTTTATAAGTTTATGCTAAGTTCTATATATGTAATGTAATTGTAAATGTTTTTGTTTTAGGTTTAATTTCAACTTGATTGTTTCCTCATCATGAATTCTTTTGGTAAATTATAATAGTTTAGGATATTTATTGTTCATTTTATTGGATGTTTTGATGGAATTATTATTTATTAAAATGATGAATTGTAATATTTTAAATATTTTGTATTATTCTTATTTTTATATTTGTATTATACTGATTATCTTTTTTTATATTAATTATGGTTATTATTTATATGTGAAATATTTAAAAATTATTATTATTTCATATTAATTGTGATTATTATTTATTATTATAATTTTTAGAAACAGAGTTGATGTAAACTTGTAAAGTATACAGTACAACTGTACAATATACCAATAGATTATTTTATAAATTTTAAAAGTTATTTTATAAATTTAAAAAATTACCTAAAATAATATCTAGTATTAATCGATACTAATACAATACCGTATTAAAACCTAATCTAATATCAAATTCAATACAGTATTGACAACTTCGACAAAGGCATAGAGTAACATCTTGAGTTTGCCTCTACTGGCAGGCTAGCTTCTATTAGCAACGCAGCCTCTTTCTTTTGCCAATCATTGGATTTGTCCTGACACCAATCATCACTCTTTAAATAAAACAGAAAAACAAAAATCATTTGCTTACCCAGAAAGCAAAAGGAGGACTCTCAACTGCCTTAGAATGCCTTCATCTCAACGGGGCAGTTTGTCAGTTACGATGGAATGTTGTAGACTTTTGAGAGATCCTGACCGTTGGATTTGGCGGGATCAATATTTCACCTATAAAACCAGCAACACACGATCGCAGTTGGTATAATACAAAGCAATTGGAGTTGGTATAATACCGAGGATGTGTTTCAAGTTCAATTTCTTCAGACGAAGAAAGACTGAAGAAAGCGTGCCCATGTCTCGTACCGTCACATCCATTACAGATACGCGGCTTCTTCCTATGAGGCGTCGCCCAAATGTCGCCATTATTGATGTCAGGTACAGAAATCCAGTTCAGGGTTCTCTTGTATTTAGAGGTTTGTTTCTTTTACATGAACAAAGATGGTTTCTTTGTGGACTATGGTTGTTGATTTCTTTAACTGCGCAATTTCTTAAAGAGACCACGAGAGGCATTATGATGGGCACATACCTGGGTCGCTGCACTACCCGAGTAGGACTTTCGGTAATAGGATGTCAAATCTTGTTCAAAATATTCAAGGGAAAGATACCCTCGTCTTTCATTGCGCTCTAAGTCAGGTTTGTGATTTTCGTTTTCTTTTTCTTTTGGTGCTCAGTTTCTGTTCTTGATCGATAACTGCAACGAGATGCGTGAATTTATGTTTTACATAGGAGAAGAGAAAAGGTCAAATCGCTGGACTTGAAAATTTTTGCCTCTTTGATTAGGGTCCACTAGAAAATGTAACTGAAAGGAAATGGTCTATTACCTTGAAAAGTTTAGTAGTGCCCTCCTATTTGTTTTAGGTGATGCACAACAATCTGTAAACAAATAACTATACCTGATTTCGTGATTTGGGGTTGTTTGGTATACGCCATCTATCTTGGTCAGTTATGGCATAGACGTGCATCTGTAGATTCAATGTATCCGGGCAGAAACTTAATTTAACCATCTGCTGGTACCTACACATTATATTTTCAAGCATAATGTTTGTATCTTGGAAAGTTTCTTCGTCAGTGTGTCCTAGAAACTTGGTTTCTCTTTGTGAATATTTGGGTCACAAGATTGGATGTGTTATCCATTCAGCAGTTGTTCTTGGAAAGTTTCTGATTATGGGGAGGAAAATCAACTAGACAAGCCGCAAGTGGCAAATCTACGTTGTATTAGTGCTGTTAGCCTGATTGAGTTTGTTGGGGAAATTAATTGTTCATTTTGCGACTGTCAAAGTAAGTTCATTAAAGGAACATTGTTCAGAAGCTCATTAGTTTTGGCATTAATTATTTTCCGTTGCTGGAATGTGTTCTGTCCAGTTACTGATTTCTGCAACATTAAAAGAATGGAGGGAGAAGATGATTGTTGCTGGAATTGGCCTTAAGCTCGTTTAGTAGATAGCTGATTGGAATTGAAAAACAGTTCATAAAACCATGTATGTAGTACAAAACTTGTATAATTGATCTGCCTTAGGAAACTGGTCTTATTGAGTAATTAGATGTCCTACTTTTCTGGAATTTTAAGATGTGTGCTCCGTTGTTTTTCATGTGGTCAGTAAAGATTTGTTGAACTTCAATGCATGGGACTTCACATGGTTTAGCTTCACGTGATTGCAGACTCTATTGTCTACCATTTCGTTTGTACTTTGATCTTTGCATTCTGTGTGCTCATTAATCTAGCTGCAACTCATAGGAATTGACCATTTTGTTAGATTTAGTATCACTTTTCCCTAATTCCAAAATGCATTCGAGCTCACTGTGGATCCATCCTTTACATATCATTTGTGGGGCTTAGTAAACCAGTTTATCATGTTGAGGGAGAAATAGTCTGGTTGTAGAATAGATTTGGTAATTGCTCGAAATGGATCCTGTTCTTTTCCCTCCTTAATGTTGCAAGTCTTTTCATTTTGGCATTCTGATTGACTCGCGTCAGGAGCTAATGAAAAAAAAATCTGCAGGTTCGAGGCCCAAATTGTGCTAGAATGTTTGCCAATTATCTTGAGGAGCTGAATGATGACGGGGGAATTAGGAACATTATGGTTCTGGAAAATGGCTACAATGGCTGGCTAGCTACTGGTAAACCTATTTGTCGCTGCACTAACACGTCCTGCGACGACGTCAGTGCTCATTAGTTTGTCTCACTGCATCAGAAGAGGAGAAAAAAGCATACAATCCTGTTACTGTCATCCATAGAAATTTGTTGATGCCCACTAGACATGTGATCATCTCTAGACATTCATAATGTGTTGTAATATGGTAAAAGGGATTTTTTTTTTTTCAACCCCAAAATAGCTCGCGGATACCCCTAAACATGTGATCATCTTCGGATATTCATAATGTGTTGTAATGTAGTAAAAGGGACTTCTTCACTTGACAATTTTTAACGAAATTTTAGTAAATGTTCAGTAATATTCAGAAAACAATCTTAATGTTGCAAAAAGTAGAAGTCGTTTGTTTACTTAAATTTCTGTTTGGATTTTGTTGAAAAATACATTCTAACATTTCTTTTAATATTTTAGTAAGTCTCATATTTCTAACTGAACAAGCAGTTGCCGAAGTGAGTCCATTGGAACCCTCCTTTCCTATCCTTAAATCCATGGAACTATGGAAGTATCGTCAGCGCCATGCTGTCTGTCGGTGGTCGTCTAAAACTTAGGTGCAAGCTGACTAAAGCTGCACTTTTAACTCTCTCTAAAGCATCCGTCTTTTGATCATAGCATCTCTTCTTCACTGACTACTGTTACTACGTGAAACCTCTCTCCATTATTCATTTGTTTGGACTGCCAACTTTGCTGTTTGTTTTGCGTTGAATGCTTTTTCTTGATCGTGTAATGTGGGTCGAACTCACTTAAACTTTTGTTTGATTGGACCACAAACAAACATCACAAAGCTACGGTCTTTGCATTCAAATCATGCCGTGATTGGTCGCCGAGAAAGCTCCTGGAAGATTCTTACTGATTCATTGTCTTAAGAATACAAAACAAGCAATGAAAAGCAGCTTCTCCAAATTAGGAAGAAATTTTTTTGATGGATTTAGGGATGAATAATCCCTAAATCAGAGTCAAAAAGAAAGAAGGCTCCGACAGGTGGAGATGACGAGAGAGGGGGTGGAGGTGTTGAAGTTGTCGAAGAAGGAAATGAAGGTGGGGTGCTGAAGTTTGCAGAGGATGGTAGGAAGAAGGGTTGGAGAGATAATGAATGCGGTCTACGGAGATGACCGAGCCGTGGGATCGCAGAGTAGAGAGTACGTTGAACCAGGAACAGTGAGAGTCGTGGCGGTTGGACCAGGATGAGAGTGGTCTGAATTTGATTGATCCTCTCACTAACAATTGCATGGATGGGTGAATGACATAAAAAACCACGAGTTAGTTCAAACCTGTCTATGGGCTCATGAAAAAAGGACTGGCCTGATCATGGGATGGATTTAGAGTGGGCCTTATTAAGTTTCAGAAGAAGCTGTATATATCAGAATTCCTGAATTTCTCCGCTTGCCTTTGCTATAACTGCTGAGATAGAATCAAATCCAACTTCTAGAATAGAATAGAAGCATACAATTAAATAACTATCCCAGAAGACGATGGTAAAAAGTGTTTCTTTTCCTTTCTTTTTCCGTTTTCAGTTCGTTTCAGATTGGAAATAGTTATTGACCTGAAATTTTATTGCGTTAGGTTTGCATAGCTTGTTTATTGCCTCTGTTCCTGGTCCCAATCGTCAACCTATTGCCCCTTTTGTTCGATTATATCATGGTTAGAGGGTTTTCTCTGGACACCCACTTGTTAATGTTTGAATTCAATGTCAAAGTTACCAGCTTTAACGTTTTTCGGTGTATAAATTGTATGATGAATCTTCTGTTAGGGGAAAGTTTATGCGCTATTTGGATGGGAGTACAGGAAACCAGAGAGAGCTCCACCTGCCTGCCCCTATAAGCCTGCAGCTAAACCAGAGAGCGCTAACAAAGTGAGTAATTGGCTTTCAATTCGATGTTAGTTTAATTTCGAGTTATTTCTTATATTTTATGATCTTTGAATTTGTAAAAACTGAATCTCTGTAGTGTAAACCGAGACTGACTTATCCATGTGGTAATTGGAGTGGGAATCATTTTTTGTTTTTAGTGAGTCAAATTCTCCAATTCGTGTCTAAGTTGAAGATATCTTCTTGCAAAAATTGAGTTTTGACTGAGATGAATGCACATCTTTGGTGTTTCCCTGTTGAATAATTCGCATTATGTTAAAGAACACATTGGGTGGAACTTCTATCCTTTGAAAATTGAAAAGAGGTCAATATTGTTTTTCTCCATATGCCTGCTAAATTTTTGTTTTGTTGGCGAAATTATGTTCCAGAAGCATGAAAATATGATGAGATACCTAATTGTGGAAATTGGTCAAATAAGAGATGCTTTCTAATCTTTGGAACTAATGGATTTTTTTTCTCATTCCATGTGTAAGGTAATATATTTTGAGTCATTTTTCTACATATGTGTACAGGTGCATTAATATATCATTCATAACTCTAGTAGTTCCTGCTAGTGACCCAACTCTATCAAAACTTGGATACTTTTACCACTTACCCGGTTACATGCCTTGCTAATTCACAAAGGACTATGAGGTGGGGCAGCTTGAAGATTGATGAAGCTGTAAACTTCTTCATGCTGCTTCACCATGATTGCCCTCAAAATTCTGTCATACTTAATCTTACTCCATGTCTGAGTTGACAAGAAGCAATTTATAAAAGTTCTTGATAATTTCAGCTTTGTCATTCACTTTACAATGGAGCTCTGTCCATGAAACATAAGTATGAAATCATAATTGGTGAATTGCAAGTAAAATTTAGAATAACTTCCAAAAAGAAGTAAATTTTAGAATACTTCACATAATTTTGTGTTCAGTTGTGTCAGGCTGAATCATTCTATGATATATGATGTTAGGTATCATTTGCTTTGCCAATTTATTTACATTACATGAACTCTGTAATCAGCTTGCAGTTCAACACTTGTGTATGTGTATGAAGTAGTACAAATCCTACAAACATAAAAATCAATAGATGAAATAGAGAAGAAAAGATTTGAGTGGAGAAAAGACGAAGACTAGAAAAGAATAAGAGAGAAGAATTGAGAGGAAGGGGAAGATCAATTAGTCAATCAGCAAAAACTTTAAATTGAATTCAAGCTCATCTATCTATTATAGGCTAGAAGAATTTCTGTTGCAAAAGTACTCCAAAAAACTACGAAAAGAATTAAGCTAAATAGGAAAACTGTTTTTTTGTTTAAATAGAAATCTTAATAGAAAATAAGCATACTATTGTACATGAAGTGTACTACTAATGTAACAGAAACACATCAATGACATGGCCAGACGTGCAATAGGGTGGCTTTGAGTTCTAAGGGGCATTAGCATGTGTCTTTATGTTCTTAGGGTGCACAAAAAGAGGACTGGCTTGGCATTTTTCTCATTTTGACGTTATGTCCTCATCCCCATTCTTACCATGAGTGCTTAATTTTAGAATAAAGACACCAGAAAGGAAGTGAATGACCCAAATTTGTGGATAATGGATTACCCTCATTGATCATGAGTACAAATCACACATGGGTGGTGAAGGTTTGAGGAAAGTCAAAGTTTACCCAAATTGGTTTCCAATATTACAAACAAAAATACAATACAGTGCTGTCCTGCCGTGACTTGAGACTAACAAAATAAATTCAAAACAAGCTAAACAGTATATATCATGGAAAGGAAGCAAGAGAAATGTAGTGCATTCCTAGTTTACATGACAATATCAGTTTACGAAGGACAATTGAGGGGCAGAAGAAAATGGATAGTGACATATTGAAACTCAAAGGATGTTCAGATAGAAAATTTTAATTTATAACTAATGATTCAGAAGATAGAAAAACGTCCAAATGAGTGGTGTAAAAGTTTCGATTCTGAGTACCCTACAATGGAGCTCTGTGCCTTATATTAATTTGATGAATGTTTGAATTCCTTCAACACTAGCATTAAATCATATTTAGCAAATTGCAGGTAATTTTTAAAATACTATTTATATTCTGTTGATCGGTGTGCAAGGTCTGTGGAGCATAAATAGATATACAATTGTTGGATATCATTATGCTTTGCCAAATTTTCTGCATATCTTTTGTTTATTGCGTTTTTGTATCATGACCTTGGTGATTAGTTTTCCTTTGAGCAGTTACGTATATGTGTAGTGTAAGACAAGTCTAATATTTAGTAAGTAAGAAATAAATACGAAAAGATGGAATTCTAGAGTAGAGAGAACAGGAAGAAAAGAATTGATGTCAACTTGCAATATCAATAAGAAGAATTAGGGAGGAATGAATTCAACATCAACTAATCTACAGGCGATAGCTGGTTGACATTGGAGCTAACTTCTCACCTTCATAACAGACTAGGCTACTTACGGAATGCAACTAGGAAATGGAATTGAAAACAAACTAAGAAAATATTTAAGCTAAATGGGAAAATTGTTTCTTGTTCACGTAGAAATCTTATTAGAACGAGGAATATTAATTAACAAGAATTTAACTTGAAATAAATCAATGGAAATTGAAATAAACTACTAATGTAACACTCAATAGAATTGTCATGGTTGGTCCCGTATCAGCGTGTATATTCATTTTCTAAGGGTGTGTAGATGGTTCGCCTGGTCACTAGTTTGTTGTTTCCTCTCTTTTTTTTTTTTCCTAGTTCCTTTTCTGTCCTTTGGTTTTAGACTCTTTACGGTTTTATTGTACTGCCCAATACTCAGAGTTTGTTTGTTTCTTCTGTTCATTTTCTTTCCCATATTTTCTCAATTCACTGCTCTATTACTGCGGATTTCAAGTGCAAGTTACTTTTAGCAGGTGGATGAAAAAAGTGTTACCAGTGAACAGGTTCCTGTATCAAAATCTGTAGCAACTGGAGATTCTAAGCAGGACTAAAGTAGAGTGCTTCCTAACAATGAATGCCAACTGTTAAAAATCAAACTCTCAGCCTCATATTCAAAGGTTTTGTAATTTGAGAGAAAGTGAGTAGAATATAAAAGTCATATCTGTATGATCTGAAGCTTGAAATTCCACAAAGAGAAATAGATTCCATTCCTGTTCATCAAATGATTATAATTATTTCAGGGGAGTTCTAGTGCCAAGCTTCTCTGATGATGGGAGTAATCAGTTGAATACTGAATGAACATTAAATCTGTTTAAGAATGATGCAGGCGTTCTGAGCAGTTTCATTGAGTTTAAAAGCGCATGCATGCATATCATCAGTTGTCTTTAAGGCAATAGGATCACATGCACTTATTTCCAAATTAAGTTAAAACTAGCCATTTTTGTTCAACTAAGAAAGATCCACAAGTAAATCCTATTCTATCAGAATATGCCATGCTAGCCAGAGAGAATAATCTTATTTGGCGGATGACTCGTAAGGTTCACGGGAAATGACTTTAGTCATGTCTGCTGATACTGGAGTGATGAATCTGACCATGTGCTTTATCCGGTTGTCCTCGTGTAAGTCTATAGATTATGAAAGGTGGGGAATCTCTTACAAGAACCGTGTATTTATCTATGCACTTGTATTTTTATCTAGACATTGGCCCTCTTTTTCATTCACTATCGCAAACGACAAATGAAAGACAGCTCAGAAATTAGGACCATTCCTTGATAGCTTGAACATGAGCAAGTTTTGAGTGGCCGTCGTAGAAATTAGTGCTAAATGAGTACTAGGGTTGTACTTCATCGAAATTTCCAAGTGACCAGAAATTAAATTTTTTATATCTTCCTAATTTTAAAAAAAAACATATAAATTCAGTATAGCTTATATGGATTAATTAGTAATTTAAACACCCTTTTCAAAAAATCCAAACACAATAAATAAAATCAAAATTCAAGCATGATACTAACAATGAAACTTTTTCCTGAAAAACTGAAAAGGGAAGTGCTTCCTATGCTAATGCAACGATGCCAATAATTGCATCAAGAATAGCAACTTTTTAATTCATTTGCTTTTGGTTGGGAATCAAGAACACATGAAAGATGCGGTCTCGAAGAAGAACAGTTAAATATGTTGAGGCATTCACTAACTAATGGCAGTAAACCTAACACACTACTAATGCCCGCATTTGTTTTCCAATGTTATTATAATTTGAGTGAATGCAATTAGGTCTATTGGACAAGAGTTCGATCTTTTGTTTAAGTTAACTCTGTGTTATTATATCTAAAATAAAAACGACATTGTATTTTTTTAATATTAAAGATGTACTTACTCTCTTCTGTCTAACTCAAACTACACTATCTTATTAGCCAAGCTGCGACTTCCATTCTTTCCTCTTTCCTCTTCTTCAGATATTAATGAAGGAAAATGGAGCACGCACAGCCGTGCATTTGTGCATAAGTATAGTTTTGTTTGTTCAATTTTAATTATACTATTATTATTTTAATAAAAATCAAAGTAAATTTTAATTTTAATTATTACTTTAATTAAAAATTAAATTAAATTATAATTATTTTACTATTAATTTTATTAAAAAAATTAAAAGAAAAAATATGTGCACAAGTTGTGCTTTTTTAAAAAAATAAAATAAAATTTAATATGATAAAATAAAAACAAAGTTGGTTCAATTTTGTTTTTTTATTATTTTAATTTTAATTTTAATTTTATAAATAAAATTTCTAAGATAAAAAGTTTAATTGTGTCCTCATTTTAACGATTGAACTATATTGATGTAGGCCAAATTAGACAAAATTATCTTCATAAAAGTTATAGCTTATCTTCTTAGCTTTCTAATGATGTAAAGTTTATAATTTTTTAACATCTGAATTGAGATATATGATTTTTACAAGATTGAGTGATACATCAAGAGTGCACGATCTTTTAATCGCACAATCATGCCCTAGCCCTTCAATAATAGGAGTGCACGATCATGCACTCCTAAAGTTTCCACCTTTTCTATTTTTAATTTTAATTTTATATAAAATTTATTATAATTTAATTTAATTTTTATTAGAGTAATAATCAAATTTAAATTTATTTTTATTTTTATTAAATAGAAAATGTACGCCCGTGCATTAATTGCACAGTGCTTGTGCACTAATGCAATTTTCTTTTTAATTCAATTTTTTATAAAATTAATAATAACATAATTATAATTATAATTTAATTTAATTAATTTTTTATTAAAGTAATAATTAAATTTTATTTTTAATTGTTATTTAATTAATAGTAGTATAATTAAAATTAAAATAAAAAACCTAGCGTAATTTAAGTGCAAGGCCATGTATGCTCTATAGAAGAGAGAAGAGAGCGGAGAATGGCTAGTTTGCGGCTTGATTATAGCTAATAGGATAGAGTATTGTGAGTTAAGATTAAATTTTAAAAAATGGTATAATTTTTATCTTATACAAAATAGGACATAATAAAATTAATCAGAGGATCCGGACGCCTTGGGTAATACCAGTCCATTCCAATCACACTAGTTCCTCAAAACACGCTCCCTCCCACGACTCGAAAGCTAACTTATCTTCAACTTTTCTAGATTTAGACTAACTTGCTTGGAATGCTGTTTCGACAATGAAAGCTAACTTAAACATTGCGTGTGTTGACATGATAAGAACAACCCAGTAAGCCAAGTACTAGGTGAGTCAGTGACACTAAATATAACAAGACTTTGCGAGGACAGGTGATGGATTCACATACGCAACTAGAGTTTCAGCTCTACAAGTCGTGGAATCCGTGAGAGAATATGAATTGCCTATAGTTAAGTTTAGTTTGGCAGGAAAAATGACTTGAGCATAGTGTCTAACGTAGTAGGTTTAAAGCATAAAATTCATGACCAAAAGCAGAATAAAAAGGAAAGTGTGAAGATTTGAACGTGTTTAAAGCGGATTAGCTTTATCTGCTATTGACATAGTTTAGTAAGACTCTCTCCATGTAATTAAAAATAATTAGTCTTTGAATTCTTTTTAAAAGTATACTTATTACTTTAGTTTTATCAAATAAACTTTGAATTTATTAATTATATTTCGACATATTCTTTAATTCTTAAAGTATAAAACACGAAAATTATTAAATTAAAAAATTAAAATGTACGTTAAAATATAATTTGTAAATTTAATATTTATTTAACAAAAATAAAATTTCAATATATTATAGTGAAATTTCAAGAACTAAATTTTCATTTTAAAGTAAAAAGCCTATGTAAAATGGTCTTCACCTTAAGCAACATTATTAGTGATTCGAATTTTTATAGCACAAGATGAAAAAGAGTGAACATTCCAATATCTTTTAGGCTCACCTAACAGTCTGGTTTTATATACACCGTACAGAGTCATAAATGTAAAAGGGCTTTGGGAAAAGTGAACAAAGAAAAGCTGAAGTACCTAAATGCATATCTCAATGCAATCTTTGTCCACCCACTTCCTTTGGAGTGCATCAATAGTCCCCACCATCTGCAATTTCAGATCACACACCACCACAGTAACCACCAATTTCCTTTGTTTTTCAAATCTCAATCTGGTCCTTCTCCTCTACGAAGTCAACATAAATATTTAAAGCTGTTGGAATGAGCGATAAACCAAGCATTATTTGGCACTTTCATATTCCATCGGCCGACCTCCTTTGCTAATCATGTATTAAAATAATACAATAGTTTATAGTATATGGATGGCGATGATTATACCACAACAAACACAAGGCTTGTAGATTTAAGCCTGGTCATCATGTGTCACCTCACCTTGCCTCTTAATAAAGCAATGATAAACCAGACCAACTAGAAACCTCGCGGAACTTATGTCTAATAAGCTAGAAATATAAAAATAAGTCAAAATAAGTTAATTAGCAAAACCAACGCTACTTGTTGGATAAGAAATTACAGAAAATGCCAATGTAATCTCTCAGGTTTTTAACGTCATTTTAAGCCTTGTTCTAAATTTTACTGCAACGAAGTTTACTGCAGTCTTGCTCCTTTATTGTAACAATGTTATCCTACCAAATCACATGATACATGGGCTAAACGGCTTGGTCAATTACGGAAAGCGGTGGCGTCACGACATGTCGTCACCTATATATGAGCACAGCCTTCATTTAACGAAGTGACATTGTTTAGTGGTGATGACTACACGAAGAAAGCAACATGTTCCTAAAAGAAAGCTTTCAATTTATCCACTTGTTGCCTAGTCTCTATCTGCCACTCCCACTCACTCTCAGAGAAACCCTAATCACATCATGTTTTGGTTGTCAAGTTACGTGGGTTGATTCAAGCCATTATCTTTGTTGTGGTTGCTTGAGACAAGGGGCCTTGTCGTGTGAATAACTACGGCCAAGAAACTCGGATCTTGACTCACTCTAGCCTAACATCATCTCTATGAACAACTGTGCTTGATCTTAAAATTCATAAAAGTGACACCCAAATCCTAATTTTGGACGAACAAGTCTCCAAATAATAAAAAAAGAAAAAGGGTAGTGATGGGGTTAGGTTAGGTGGACAAGCTTGGGGGAAGAGAATGGCAGAAGAGAGTGGCAAAGCGTGAGTCTTCTTATTTTTCTTGAAATCTCCGTTAAGGAAAAAACACGTGCGAGAGTGAGCAGACCACATAATAGGGACGCGTTTACCGTAGCTTAAACGAGCCGACGGAGTTTTCAGAGATATTACGATGTTTTTACCGTATTTAATTAAAATTTATTTATATATTTATATAAATTTATAAATAAAATATAGTTAAAATAAAATAATTGAAACAAATACTTATAAATAAAATTTAATAAAACATAATTAAAATAAAGTAAATGAATAAAATGATTTGACATACTCACAAAGGATTAGATGTAGTTTGAGAGGGACGTTTCAACTAAGTAGAAATATATCACAAGACTCCCTCTTTCCACTTATCGCGATATATACGATAATTTGAAGTTCCAACTTCTCCGTAAGTGAGTTCAAGCATCGGACTATCCAATCCATACTCCTATAATTTCCAGTAAAGTAATGTGCCACGTCATCATGTGCGTATGTTTTCTTTTTATCGCAATTTTTTAATCATAATCGAAAGTAACACTCTAGGATCCATTTTCAAAGTAAACTGCGAGCCAAGAAAAATAGTCCTCACAGGAACTTGTACAGTTCTACTTTTAACAAAATCCAATTTTGATGGCTTCATTCTTAGGCTGCGAAGAGTTTCAATGTGTGAAATGTAATGTTGTGCTTTACTTTGAAGTCTCTGTCAACGATCACTAAACAAGGACAAACTTTGGTTTGATGATCAAATAAAGAACACAAAATTGGCAATCATATGTAGTCTCCAATATCAGCGTCAGATCATATCGTGCTCGAGATTTTCAATCGACCCTCAACATCTGTCAACTATTTACCTAACCAAACAGTTAGAACGGACAATTGTAAGGGGAAGATCAAAATTTGACAACGAAACAACAACAAAAACAAGTGAGGCAGAAGTACAGAAACAGGAAAGTCCCTTCGCCCTCTGCCTCTTGTTTTTTTACTGCCTCTGCTGTGCTTTCTTCTATAAACGCCAACAATTCAAACAGAGCCAACTGGAAAAACCCAGGAAGCTAAAAATAGTTGCACGTGAATAGCTTTGCTTATATAGGAGGAAAATTTCAATCTTTGAGAGCAAAGATTGAGAGACAGCCAAATCTTTGACAACAAGAAAGTGGATATGGGAATTCCGTACGACGATGTGGTAATCATCAGTCAATCAGAGAATGAAGGAGAACCGAGCGTGATCACTGTTAATTGCCCTGATAAGACCGGACTTGGTTGTGATTTGTGTCGTATTATACTCTTCTTTGGTCTCGGCATCGTTAGAGGAGGTAAGCAAGTGATATAGTTTGACGCCAGATTTTGATAGTATTTAACTTCACAGTTTAGCTGCTTCGACTTTGTCGATTATTATCCTTTCCATAACCCTTTCTTCGACTCAGCCCAGGAATTCTCTTTCAGCCTTTCCCTTACCGTGCACTGTCGTCTATTTCCTCGCTATGTAAATGCTAGTTAAGCTTTGTGTTATATTTAATGCCTTAAAGGAAAATTCCCTTTAAAAGACTAAGATGGGTCACAGATTTATCATATGCAAATGAAAAAAAGTGTTTTTTTTCGTCGTTCATTCTTTAGCTCTTAAAATTAATTGGATAATAAATCATCTCTATAGTTTTGTCGAAAGCAGCTGGGGAATAGGTTTCTGATTGTCAGTATTGGCGATTTCTGATTTGGTGTAGATGTCTCTACGGATGGGAAATGGTGCTACATAGTGTTTTGGGTGGTTGGCAACTCAAAAACTCGTTGGGGTTTACTAAAGAGGAGACTAGTAGGGGCTTGCCCTTCTTGCTCTTCAGCTTGTGGAATTTCTTACTACCGGTCAGACTTGGAGCCACCAGGACCTCCCGATGTATTCCTCTTGAAGTTGTGTTGTCATGACAGAACAGGCCTTTTGCATGGTAATTCTTCTGGAATCTCTAACTGTGTGCCTGCTTTTATTTGATTAATGATCTATGGACAAAATAGAAACTTGGGAAATCAAACCCTCACCCTAGGCACTCTATCTGAAAGTTTTTGTTTGAGATTACAAAATTTCAATTGTCCATTTTTGAGTTTGTGGAATCATGTGGGAGAGCATCCAATATACAGTCATTGCTTAAGCTGGGTAATATCTTATCTTAGCTTTCCCATGGGAATGTTTCATTGGGAGATTTAGATATTCTGAAGTAATATAACTTCATTACCACTGACCTTGGTTGAATTTTTTTGTTCAGATGTTACAGGAGTGCTTTGTGAGCTTGAACTCAATATCAAAAAGGTTAAAGTATCGACAACACCTGATGGGAGAGTGGTGGACCTATTCTTTGTTACAGATACCAGGTTTTCATTTTTTCCCTCTAAAACTCAAATGTTAACTTTTGTATACTTTGTGCTACTTTCCCTTCTGGTGAAGCTGTTGTGTAATGTAACATGTGAATTAACATAATGTTATGACAAAAACCATTTGATAAGTACAAATTCTTCTGGTGTCAAAAGACTTGGCTTTTAATCTCTGCTTGTCTATGTACATTTGTGAATATCACCGAAATATAAGATGGCATCTCATAAATATTCACATTATCCATTGAATCTTGCATAGTGGGCTGGTACCTCACTGTATTTGAAGGTTCCTTGTCTCTCCATTAGTTAATTTGATTCCTACAAGATAAGTTGCTTTCATGTACAAGAAATATGCTAATGGAGGGTTTGAAAATCTGCTTTTATATGTGAAGGATGAGTAAATGAAAATAAATACATGAATTATAATGTCGATAGTGCCCCCTTTTCTTTGACTTTTATTTATTGCCTTTCTTGTAGGATGAAATGCAGGGACATTTGAACAGATATTATCTGTACATGTTCATATTCTCTTATAGTCTTTTTGTTATTTCTGTTTTTATTTTGGCTCATGTCCTATCCTAGTCCATAAGCAGGTCCTATAAATATGACTCGTGATTTCCATGAGTAATGTTTCTTGTTTCTCTGTCTTGATCAGGGAGTTGTTGCATACCCATAAAAGACAAGAAGATACACGTGACCAGTTGAAAATTGTAATGGGAGATGCCATGATAAGCTGTGACATAGAATTGGTTGGTCCTGAAATTACTGCATGTTCACAGGAAACATCATTTCTTCCAACTACAATTAGAGAAGACATGCTTCGCTTGGAAATGCCGGCTGAACTGCCAAGTTCATTAACTTCTACAAGTGTTTCTGTCATAATGGACAACTCGTTGAGTCCTGCTCATACACTTGTTCAAATTGTCTGCCAAGATCATAAAGGTCTTCTATATGACATAATGAGAACTTTCAAAGATTATAATATACAGGTAACATTGCATAAGCAGGTGTCTCATTTTGCTGTTGACTGCAATTTCCGCATAATTATTCCAGTGTATTTGTTTACTCGACCTTTTACAGATGGAACTAATAGATGCATTATTTCCGATCTTTGAACTTGTCTAAACAGATATGGAGCTAATTGATGCCTTATTTCCTATCTTTCGACTTGTCTAAACAGATATCTTATGGACGGTTCTTTATAAAACAAAGAAGGAACTGTGAGATTGACTTGTTTATTGTGCAATCTGATGGGAAGAAGATTGTTGACCCTTGCAAGCAGAGAGCACTATCCTCTCGTTTGGAGATGGAGCTGTTGCGTCCTCTAAGGGTAGCTGTTGTCAGTCGTGGTCCTGATACAGAGTTATTAGTTGCAAATCCTGTTGAGTTATCTGGCAAGGGTCGGCCTCTTGTGTTCTACGACATCACCCTTGCTCTCAAACAACTTAAGACATGCATTTTTTCGGTACTTCCCTATCTCCTGACTGACTTGTTAAGAGTCTATTGCTAGCTTGCTATATTTCACAGCTTTCTTATTGGAGCCTATGGTATCTTAGTTTATTTTTTCAAAGGTTGTAGTTTGTTGCTTTCGTAAGGTCTACCATTCTTAGCATAGTCACCTTTCCTTACTTCCAATGGTGTACGTGATTTAAGGTGATCTTATTTTCAGGCTGAAATTAGGAGGCGCATAATTGGAGATCGTGAATATGAGGTGTATAGAGTCTTGGTAGACGAAGGGGAAGGTTTGTCTATTCCAAAGAGCAGAATAGAGGAAGGCGTTTGGAAGATGTTAATGGGTTGGGAGTGATGTACATTTGAATGTATCCTTCTTCCTTGTAGATGGCCAGAGTCTCATGTCTTCCTACCATATGATAGGTAAATCAAGTCATAGTTTATCATCTGTTCAACATATAGATGTACAGCTCCTTTGAGGCTAACGTATTTCGTTAAAAGTAGAAGGTGGTGGGACAAAGATAGGAGTGGAGCAGATACTGTAGCAATTATCACGTTGTAATGGTGATGTTGATAGTCTAATACCAATATCATCTAGTCGAGAAATACCCGTGCTGTATCTTATTCCGTGTAAATGCAAAGTATATGGAGAGGTCTTTGTACTTCATAATCGTCATTAGTGGGAATGGGGGGAGCCACACAGGATAGCCATCACTAAGCAACAACAATTAGCTAAACACTAATCTCTTGGACCGTCGGTACTGGGTAAATATTAACCTCTTCCAAGAACGATCCAAGTCAGAGTTGGAAGACTAATTGAAGAAGACAATTAACCGCTAAATCACGGTCATAAGCATTACTCACGATAAAACATATTGCCTACTTTTGTGGGACAAGAACAAGTTGTCTAAGGACTTGTTTTTGATGGTCCCATCAGAACATTCATTCTTAAAATATCTAAGCGCATAAAAGTCTTGGTGTGATAATCGCCCGACCATTAGCAACTGGTCATTTTCAGTGCCAGGTATAAGATATTTATAGTCATTCTCGGGTCAATCGGAGAAAAGGGTTTTTTTCAATTCATCATTAATTTCAATGTCGAGCATTATATTCTAGAGGTCCTATTCTTCACGGGGAATAAAAAGATCCAAACATCAGACGCTAGATTTACGACAAGAAGGGCAGAATTTCCAAACTATATTCATATGGAAAGTAGAGTTAGTAGTAAACAACAACCAAACTATATAAGATATCGTTGCAGTAAATCTTCATCCGCCCAACAGCGACCCACGGACAGCAAGTAAGGAGGAGGATCCGTCAGGCTCTTTAGTATTTGCATGAGCTCAAAACCAGTAAATAAAAGCAAAGCCCCTACGTTTGCAACACTGTTGGTAATACACTTCGTCCTCTATTAAGATGTCTGATAACATTTTCTGAGCATCGGATTAGAGTCGTTTATTAGTTAGGATAATATTGCAAATTATTGAATCATTTTAGACCTTACGAGATTTCTACTGAATTATTATTGTTGTCGTTGCCGTGCTAAATTAGATTAGTCAATTTATTATTATCAAAGCAAACCAGATACGACCTTTTTCGTTTACACTTTCTCTAGAGAGTAATTCTATCAGATACCAATATTTTGTTCAGATAAAAGATAGCGGTCTGCGGCGGATTAAGCAGGATTTACACATCCTTGAGTAACAAATGCTTTGATGAGTATATTAATGATTTACACATCCTTGAGTAACAAATCCTTTGATGAGTATATTAGGTCTACCGACAATGGTTAAAAACCATGAAATTGAATTTGTAGAATTGATCAAGACTGGTACGACTCATTTAAGACGGGACCCTCAACCCCAATCACTTTTCTTGTGAACCCGAATCCAAATGGTTGAAGTTTGTTGACCAAGGCTGATGAATGGTCAATCAACGAGCAGAGAAATTAACCTTGCCGACATCAAATTTTAGAGACACGGGAAAAAAAAAAGTTATGATTCTTTGTGTTGACTTAACTATAACGACATAAATTAGATAGCTATGGCTATTTAACTTTATTTTTTTTAAATCCATAAGCTCTTTTGATTTAATTATTTATATAAATTTCAAATTTGAATTAATTAAATAATTTATTTCTTATTATACTTGGCACATTGTAATAATATTAAATTTAAATTTAGTATCAAATATTCAAAAGTATGAATTAAAAATATATATGATATCTATCATATTTAGTATTGGCAAAAAATTTATGCAAATATTTTCTTCTGAAGACAACAATTATTATGTTTTAGAAAATATATTTAAATTTAGTCTTTATTTATATTTTTAGAAGGTTAAATTGAATAGAACAATTCTTTCAAGATGTTATGCTTTTCAACTCTACTTTGTATAATTATTTACATTGTGTTATTAACTTATCATAATATTATTGTTCAATTTCATATTACTTTAAAGTTTATGAGATATTAGTAATTTTTAAAATGGCACAACATTTTTTACTCGATATGACATTGATATGTCTCAAATTTTATTATCAAAATCTTTAATAAACATTAATAACAAGATAGCATAATGGAGAAACAAGTTTTTCTTTCTTATCTGTATATTCTCAACTACCTTATGTCCAAGAAATTTATTTTACCAAAATTATTATCAACTATATTAAATAAAAGTAATTAATTGCTAAAAAAGAAAATTAATTAATTACTAAGAATAATATAAATATAAGGAAAGCAAATAATTAGTTATATATTGTTAAAATTAGCACTATTAAGTTACTCTTACTATTTATTCAAAGTAAGAACCCTGACTATTGTTTTAAAAATTACTTTAATCACTATGATAGGTTACGATCTCGTTGAAATTTAACTTTTTTTTTGACAAACAGACAAAATTTGAATTAGGTAACTAATAACTTTATTAATCGTATCTCAGGTAACTTATAAATTGATAACTCTTTGTGAAAATATATTGTATAAGTTATCTTTAACTTTGTCTTTAAATTTATATGATCATGAGTTTGTTCATTTGAACTATAAAAATTTAATTAAGTAGAACTCACTGATGTCATATTAAACATATTTGGATTAAAACAATCTTGAGTTTGATCAAGAAGTCTAACAATAAACACAACTCTAATTTATTGTTATAACAGTGAAAGTCTTCAATCATATTTTAAGCATATACTTAATATTTTAATATGAGACTTATTTTTCAAAAGGATCTCATCAATTAACAAAACGCATGTGAAATATCATACATTCAAACAAATGATTTAATATACAAACATGATATAATTTTTTGGATAAAAATATCAAGCATTATTTATTTTAGTTATATAATATCTATAATATTTTTAACTCTTTGAAAATTTAAATTAAATTAAACCATGAATTTATAAGTAAATTAAATTTATATTCCAAATATTTTTAATTATTTGGAAATTTTTTATTCCAAAATTATATTTTAAACCAAATAAAAAAATAATTTGATTTAAAAACAATATTGAAATTCAATTGGAAACTATTTCCAACTCTTATGATTTCTTTGATAAATGTAATTAGAAATAACTTTTAACAAAATTACTCTTTTTACTTATTATAATTTAGAAGAACTCTTTTCTTTTTAAAATTCAACAACTATGACATTTTAATCTAGTTAGGACAATATTGTTTAATCTAACTATAAATAATTTTCCCTCAAATATTATGTAATCTAACTATAAATTCTTTTCCCTTAATTAAATTAAATATTTTAAATATAATTAAGAAAGTTATTTATACTATTTATGTAGAGATTAATTTTAACTAATTAGAAAATTCTTCCTTTAATAAATTAATTTCCTAATGTAAAAAGAAAGCTTCTTTTCTTACTTAATAAAAGCAAAGATTTTTACAAATTTAATCAAGAAAATATATTTTGCTAATAAATAAAAAATTATTATTCAAATTGACAAAAATTTTAAAAATAAAATAATAATGTTGCGTCATAATTGCCTTATTTTTAGCATTCAAAGTCTTCCGTATCATGTCTTAATATGTTCAAACTCAGTATTTTGTTTATTTTTGTGGATAAGGCTTGAAGATGTTATTTGATTGGCAAAAGGATTGAGCCTTAATCTAAATTTGAAAATTTAATAGAGTAGAAATATTAATAATAATCAAGGATGAATCAAGTAGATTTATTGGAATCAGATTGAAACGTATATATATATATATATCTGTGTGTGTGTGTGTGCGTGATCAAACAGGAATATTTCAAATTCATCAAAATCTACTAATAATAAAGCATGTTCAATATAATAATAACAAACATTTACAACATGATTTGAAAGAAATTTCCAAACTAATTTGTTAAATGGAAGTTCAATATATTAGAAAAATTGGTGAAGGAATTTACATTATTGAATTAGACAGACCTAGAAATAAAATTAAAGAACTAAAAGAAAATTTAGATAGTTATATTAATACGATAAATGAAGGTATAACATATAATCCAAACAACATAAAAAATTTAAAAGAATGTGAACGCAAAATTGAACTTATTATTCATATCATAGAAAAATTAAATCAATTTATAAAAAGAGATAATAAAATAAATCTTAATAGATAAATGTCATGATTCCA
>JAOSBN010000005.1:44284589-44304619 GCA_027563595.1 Erythroxylum suave | reverse complement strand
TATGTGCATAATTGCGACATATGCATTCCATTCATGAATGCATGATTAGATAATGACAGTTGTGACCGGAGCAGCCATCGAGAGCTAAAAGCTCAACGTTTGTATTCGGGCTTCGAGCCCCACAGTGATTCAGAGCCTCAAGCTCAACGATTAATGTGCCCACATTGGGACAGTTCAGGCACTCGGTCACAACACGGTAATAAATTGGAAAAGTGTCACATGCACATTTCATATACATTTGGTTTAAACTCTTTGATTGAGTAAAAGGAAGAATGCCTTATACTTATGTGAAAATGAAAGTGTAAATTATGGGACCATGTGATACTTCTGATTGGTGTGAAATTATAACATACATGTGATATGCTTGATTGATGCATGAATTGAGTGGACCGTCGATGATGGTTACCTCACTGAGTTCGCAAACTCACCCAAAATTGTAACATATTTTTCAAGATCGAGAGTAGACTCTTAACTCCAGAGGGACTTTTCTAGCCGAGTAGGTCGTGATGGCGAGAGAAATCATGGCTCACAGGTCGATCCGCTGGAACTTTTGGGATGACCTAGATAGATTTGATGTATTTTTCCTCTTTCATGTAGCATGTTGTACTAGGTTTTTAGAATTGATGTACAGACAGTAAAAGATGACAGACTTGTAAACTTCTGGTTTTGATGGAATGAAATGAGGAAAATTTTAGTTTAAAAAAACATTATGAGTTTTATACTGATGTTTTATTATGATGCCATGTGAGGTGTTTGCAGTGATTGATCATAGCTCACCCTTATCGTAGGATATGTACCGGAATGACCTGCGGGCGTCCCGGTGTGTACCCTGCGGTAAGAGGGCGCTACACTTTATAAGAGCTTTAGAATAAACAAGGGTAAGATTACAAGTATCTTAGATAAAATAGGTTTTTATAAGAGCTTTAAAGTAAACAAGGGTAAGATTACAAGTATGTTAGCTGAGATATTAGCTCTTCATCTTTTAACAGGTATTAACACTTAAGGCTTGCCTATTAGGGATCTAAACTGACCAATTTTTCCCATAAAACTTAAAACTTGAACAAGATCATAGCTCCAATACTTTTTTATGCATAAGATTCTTATATAAAAGACAAGTCTAGAGCATACTTATATATCTCTATGACAGAAGTAAACCTATTAAAGATTCAAGCTTTTAGGGATGAGAGAGTTTTAGGGAGAAGCCATAAAGAAAACACACAACTTTTATTTAATGGAAGCTTTTCTTTAATATAATGTAAGATGACCTTTACTTTTATAGGAAAAGGAGATTACAAAATACAAAGGATTCTAAATAAGAACATGGTCACATTATACATTAAACAGATAAGAACAAAGCCATATCATGGCATAAAAGGCAAACAACTTTTTAAAAGATGTGACATCTGAGTATAAAGACAAACAACTCTAAATATATGGACCCGCAAGTCATCTCATCCTTTTCTGATAAGTTATTGCAATGATTGCGAATTTGATGGGATAATTCTTGCACTCATCCTATCATTATCACTATTTCTTCTCCGTTATTTACCGCGGCTCATTTCTTTTGTTTTTAATTTTTTAAAAAATTATCTAACTCCTTGTCATCAATGATTGGAAAATCATTATCTAGGTTTTGACCATCCTAAAACGATGAGGCTCTAGATTGAGATGGTCTAGTAGTGTCTAGGCCTATGTTTAAGTCTATCATAGCGTTATCTAGAATCTCAAGATCTAGCATTTAAGGTTTTCTAGGAGAGAATTCTCTTGGATAAGGTTCAATTAAAGTAGAAACAATTGGTGGGGCATACTTAGGAAAATGATTTAGGTCTTTAAAGAAGTCCCTTAGGCTGTTTAGTATTTTTTTTTCTTTTTGGTACCTCAGCCATTAAGATGAGGTGTGTCAATACACATATTTTTCATTGTAGATTGACTACATCATGTGTGGTGTTGTAAGGTCAGTGAAGAGCAAAGAAGCGGGTAGTTTACTTCTCTAATGGAGTCTCTCATAGCCTGAGATGCTCAATAACTTGTAAGACTTAAGTTCTCCATCTTATCGGTGGTTATTACCATTTAAGGAAAGTCCATAAGAGAGAACTTTCATTTTTCCTATCACATAAATACCAGTATATCCATATGAGAAGAAGAGAGATAACACAGGCATATAGGATAAAGAGTGCTCATAAGTACCATATTTCATTCTTCGATAAAGACCATTAATGAAGAATACAATGTGATATAATGTCCAAATGTTAAAAAGGGATGAGAAGCAGTGTGCCTGGTTATTTAAGAAAGAGGTGAAAATAATAGAGTAGAAACTTTTTTAATGGCGGTATTTAATGGATACTAAATACTGATAAAGAAAAATTCTTTCATCTCGTTGGAAGGAGTGATGATACTAATACATTTTTTAGGCCGTGAGAATAAATCAGCTAAGATGTTCTAATGGCCTTTGATATGCTTAACTATGAATTTACAGAGGGAGATCCATTCTTTCCTTTAAAGTAATTGACTTTTTGACAAAAGCCTTTTGCTAGGGTTTAGTATCTTTAGGAAAGATAAATTGTCCATTTCTACTATAAAGTGATAAGGGTTATGGTAGAAATTAAACTTTTCTATAACTCTTTTTACTGTGAGAATCTCTTTATAGATTGCATGACAGTGCTTTTTTTAGCCCTTAAATTGTTCTCTAGCATATTCAAATTAAAACTACTTTCCTTCTACCTCCTTTATTATCATTGCTCCCCAAAAATCTTCACAGGCATTAATCTATAAGATTCTTTTTCCTTTTTTAAGAATCTTTAGTGGAGGTGGATGTTGACTGATCTGCTTTGATAGCTTCACTATCTTAGTTTGATTAAGGCCCCATGGATCCTTCTTTAGTAATTGGGACATCTGACTAATATAATATGACACATAACGAATTAAGTCCCTGATATAATTTATATTCCCCAAAATTTGTTGGATTTACTTAACGGTAAGATTTATGTCAGAAAATTTTAATAATTTATTAGACATATGTGGGCTAGAATAGTAAAAATCATTATAAAACCTTATTCCTAGAAATTCTATCTAAGTTGGTCCAATATGGCTTTTACAGGTTGAGATCATTATCCCATACTTCTTAGTAAGTTATAAAATTTATTTTAATAGGGCTTGATGCTCTCGCTGAGTCTAAGAATAAATCAGCATATCATTCCTGTAAATCAAGGCACCTAATATAATGGAATGATAACATGGCTCTTTAAAATAAAGATGAGGCAAATTTTAACATTTCAAAAATATAAAGCAATTATACTCGGAATATGTCAATGAATACATGTAAAATTATTTTCATGTGCAAAAAAATTCAATATTCAAGAGTATGAGTATATCATATAATGCATGAGCATGAAATGCATTTTTTGATTTCTTAATAATCTCTCATATTTACTATTCTAGCCTCGACATGGGTAATAGGATGTTACAATATACATCCATCCAATATTCATAATCTGATTCACACATAGATGGATCTATAGCCCAGATAAAGTGTTTATTAATATGACTAATATGTATCTCATATCCATCGGGATAGATAGAGTGGATTAGAGGACCACTGATGCCATCATTATGAGAGAATGTTGTAGTAGTCATTAATATTGTCCTAGAAGAGGCTCTAGGTGGTTCTAGATTCTCTTCCTCAGGCTTGCTAAAAATATATTTAACTATACCATCTTTCAAGATTCTTAAGATTAGAGGAGTGGTAGTATGAATAGAGTCCAATAAGGAGTATAAAATTCCTTTTCGTAGTTTATCATCCACTTCATAGGCATTAATTCATCCAATTTTTCTAGAGGTAACTGTCTTAAAATTTGGATGATTATGATATCATTCCGAGACATATCTATTACCATATAAAGGGCATCTCATATAAAGATTAGAAAGTTTAGATCTAAAGCATGATTTTACAGTCTATAAATGATCTGATGATGAAGTGTGATCATGATAGTTGTAGGATCTTACTCAGCTCCAACAATTTAAATTTGAACTTTTAGTCTAGTAGATAAAGTCAGATCATCAAGTTGATGTTAAAGTATAGAGCAATACTCATACTCCCATTATTGAGAATGGTCAGGAAGGGGTCGATCAAAGCATTGTATTAAGATGTATAAGTCGTGTCTAATAGAGAAATCCAAGCTGTTGTTGGAATCCCTTTTCTTCCATGTAACAATAGGACCATGCAAATAGTGCCTACATGGAGATATGTGTAACCTTGTTTTTGCCATGAAGAGATTAGTTTAGAGAACAGCTCCAGAGTTATGTATAATTATGTAAAAGTGGATTTTAAGCCATATTGGTCTAGTCTAGAGCCCTGGATCAATTTTTTAGGTTGAGGTTTATATGTGGAAACTAAGGAGCGAATACTTTTTGTAAATGATCTAAATATACGATATAGATTATATGGGCTAATAAGGTAGCTAAGTGTCATAGATCTTAGTGTTTTTATGTAAGTGAGTCATTTATAATAGGTTTTCTATTTTACTGGAGAGGGTTTTCCTAAGATCAGAAGGGCATTGTCCTAAAGAAAGAGCTTAATAAAAATGAACTGCGTTTACTGATAAGATTGGAACTTCACTCATGGTTAGCTAGGTTTTCCCCTTACTCACTTTCATCAACAATAACTTTACCACTATCACTAAAGAAGCGTCTGAATTTGATATTTTATAGTAACACTAGATGAGGGTTACGGGAATGATAGGAAACCATTTGCAATATGATAAAATAGATCTCTATAAGAGCTTTAAGATAAACAAAGATAATTATAGCTAAGACTTCAGATATGCTAATTGAAACATAAACTCTTCATCTCTAAAAAGGCATTGACTCTCAAGACTTACCTCTTAGGTATCTAAGCTAACCAATTTTCTCTGTATAACTTAAAACTCAAATAGAATCATAGGTCCAAGACCATTTTCTTTTGATTCAAACTACATTTTTCTAAGGTTGGAGAAAGTTTTTGATTTTTTTGGGTTTAAATTAGCAATTGAACGTTATTCTAATTTAATAAATAAAGTTTTAGTTTTAATAGATTAAAACCACATCATATTGATAGTAGTTTGAAGCTGTTAGAGTCAAACTCAATAATTCAGGATTGGTTTGTCTCGTCATCATCCCTATTTTTGTTGTCTTATCTAAATATCATATTAATTATAATAACAAATGAACATAATTTTTTTAAGTTGAAAAAGAATATACTAAAATTTAATGTATGCTATAAAGATAATCAATCTATTGAATTTTCTACTGATACCAAGTAAAAATTGGTATAAAGTTTTTTTTTTACCATGTCGTATTCAAGTCTTAGGTTATTTCAAGAAATTTTAAGTTACATACTATGCCAAATTTATAAATTAAAAAATAAAAGATTAACTTAATTTTTAAATTTTTAATATAAAAATATTTTTAAAAATTATATTTATGATAGTTTTAATAAATAAAGTTATTGTGTCAAAATTTAAAGTATTTTTATTTTAATTGTAATATGAAACTAAATTTTAACAGTTAATTAATTTTTATATAATTAAAATTTTTTTGGCCTATTAGCTACAATTATCTTCAGATATTATTTTAATATTTTATTTTAAAAAATATTTTTAATAATTATTTTTATTCTCGCCATAAACATGTAAATTTAATTTATTCTATAAAATATAGAATAAATAATTTATTTTAATAAATTGTATAATAATAGACTAAATTTTAGTTATATAAAATTAAGAAATTATTTTATAATATTAAAATTTTATTCAAAAGAGTATCTGGTATTTACCATTCCAATACTATTTCATATCAATACAAAAACTATTATCAATTTCATTACAATTTTCGTAACATTGAATTAAAAATAACAATTATTATAAATTAGGAAATTACAATGCGTTTTTCAAAATTTTATTTAATACACATATGAAAATAGTAATTCTAATTTTTTACTATAAAAAGTGTTTCTTTTAAAATTCGTGTTGCATACTTCATTATTTTTTTTAACATAATCAATATTTATTTGGAGATGATAATTGCACGTCATGAAAGTTTAAATTTATCATGCTTAATTTTATATTTATAATTTTAAGATAATTAGCCCGAGCTTGAGTCCAGGCCGCTTGAGCCCGAGTCTAGCTTGAGGCCGAACCGATCAAAGAAAACTAGACCTAAAGTTCGATCAACTTGAACCTGGCCGTTGATTTCAAGCTAGGCCGGAGCCTTTTGTCATCTTCATAATCAACCAATTTTTTGCAATTCATATTTTCATTTTGATAATGAAATATAAACAAAATTTATTATCATTCCAAATTACAATATTATTACTATAGACGAACCTCATAATTTATTTTCGTATAAATTATTATAATTGTCAAGAGTATATTGGAAATTTACTTATGAAATGTAAGAAAAGATAATTGGAAATTACAAGTGAATTACGGATACTGACGGGGGAAATTACAAGTGATGTCCTCCTAATATAGCCATGTGCAATGTATCTAATGGATTATGATCAAGTATGCCAATAATTGGTTAATTATAAATAAGAAAAGGTAAAATCTAGCAACACATTAGTAAGTCGTTAGAATTTTTATTTATTTCATGGAGTGTGAAAGGAGTATGATATGATTGTTATATAATCATTTTAAGAAAAAGGAAATGAAAGATCGAGAACTCACAGTCAGCATACTGGTTTCACAAAAGGTCTCATACTCCACCCTATTTCTTCTCACAGCCCAAGAGAAGAGATCCAAATTTCTCTAATAAATTTGCGGATTGGTCCCTAATAAAGTGGAAAGCAAAAATATTACATCACTGCCCGTGCCACCCCAATTACACGTTCAAAATCAAACACTCTATCTGTATATCGCTTTTTAATTTCCAAAGAGACAATAAAAACATTCTGTAATATATTATTAGTAGAAGAGTGAGATGTTACTTACATTACATCGAAAACAAAAACAAAAAGCAGTTGTATTTGTTAAATGATTAATCAAATTCAAAATTATCTTTTCTCCTCCTCTGCCCTCTCCATCTGTTTGAACTCTCTTTGCCTTGCCTTAATTATCTCCCACTATTTGTCGCTCCTATAATCCCATTCCCTCTCTCCCTAAAGACCGTCTCTCTCCCTCCCTCTCATGCATGGGATTAACCTCCGCCATCTGATCAGCTGACCGGCATTCCGGGGATCGGTTCCAATGATTGGTCATTTGGATTCGGGCACAGGGGAATTTCATCTCCGGTTGGCTCCATTTGCTCTCCGACTTGTATCTCAGATCCGTTTTCTCGTTTGATCCGCTCCTTTCGATGCTATCCAAACTCTTTGACGCCGACCACCTCATCACCATCTGATTAACACTAATATTGATAATAGGATTAACAATAATCTCCGTGTGCGTGGGCGCGTTGGGTAGTAGGGTTAGGGTTTGAAGGAAGGATGTTCAAGAAAATCATGAAAGGTGGGCGTAAGCCCTCGAAATCAGAGGGCAGCGAATACGGGTTCGGACCGCCCGGTAGGAACTCCGGGTCGGGTCCTAACTCGAATGTGGTGGTAAACCACGCGTCACGTGCGGCTCCTCCAACTTCACAAGGCCCGACGCCGGTTACCGCTCCACCGCCGATGAACGCTGTCGAGCCTCTCCCTCCCTTCCGCGACGTGCCCGTATCGGAGCGGCAAAGCCTGTTCCTTAGAAAGCTCCAGATTTGTTGCTTCCAGTTAGACTTCAGCGACACGTTGAAATCCGTCCGCGAGAAGGAAATCAAGAGGCAGACACTTCTAGAGCTTGTGGATTTCATCCAATCCGGGTCGGGTAAGATAACGGAGGTTTGTCAGGAGGAGATGATCCGAATGGTCGCCGTCAACATCTTCCGGTGCCTGCCTCCGGCTTCGCACGAGAACACCGGCCAGGAGGCCGCCGATCCGGAGGAGGAGGAGCCGTGTCTGGAACCTTCGTGGCCTCATTTGCAGCTAGTTTACGAGCTTCTGTTGAGGTACGTCGTGTCGTCTGATACGGACACGAAGGTCGCGAAGAGGTACATTGATCATTCGTTTGTGCTGAAGTTACTAGATTTGTTTGATTCGGAGGACCCGCGAGAGAGGGAGTATTTGAAGACGATTCTTCATAGGATATATGGAAAATTTATGGTGCACCGTCCCTTTATAAGGAAGGCGATTAATAATATATTCTATCGGTTTATATATGAGACCGAGAGGCATAGTGGAATTGGAGAGTTGTTGGAGATTTTAGGGAGTATTATTAATGGGTTTGCTTTGCCAATGAAAGAGGAGCATAAGTTGTTCCTTGTAAGGGCATTGATTCCTCTGCATAAGCCGAAGCCCGTTTCGTTGTATCATCAGCAGCTGTCTTATTGTATTGTTCAGTTTGTTGAGAAGGATTATAAGTTGGCAGATACGGTCATAAGGGGACTGTTGAAATTCTGGCCTGTGACCAATTGTCAGAAGGAAGTTCTCTTTCTCGGAGAGCTTGAGGAAGTGCTTGAGGCTACGCAGTCTGCCGAGTTTCAGCGGTGCATGGTTCCCCTGTTCAGGCAAATTGCTCACTGCCTTACTAGCTACCATTTTCAGGTTTGTACGAATGTTAGTAAAGTTAATGTTTTGGAGCACTTGATTTTGTAGGTTAATAATGTTGTGAATTAATATGACATACAACTAAATAACATGAGAATGTTAAGTATCAAACTGGTGCAAGAGGAATGATTTGTAGTTTAACCAAGATAAATGTTTTTCTGTTAATTATATAGTCTGTTGTCTATATTGTTCTTTTATCAAGATTTTTGCTTTACCAGTTCTCCTTTCCAATTTTGTATTGAGTTTTTATAAGCCTTTAACTATATTGAGTTGGATTGAAATGATATCTGTGTTTTATCGAGGTTTAGTGTCAATTTTGAAATGATTTATCCTACCCATTTGATTTCATCTATGTTTTTTGTATTATGTTGTAGATTCACTTTATAAATTATGCTTTCTGTAGATTACTGGGCATAAGTTATTAATGGTGATGCTGATATGGCTTCTTTACAAAAACTAAATTGATAATATAAGATATTGGTCTATTTTTGACCTATTCATGCTTTTTATTTTTTATTTAGTGAGGTTGAAACTGTTTGTGTTGGTCATTTTACTTCAATTATAGAAATATCCAGTGTGCATGTTTTTATTGGTCCTTGAGGATTTCGTTGGGATTAAATGTGATATTATTTGAAGCTATGATGTAGGTATAGGAGGTACTTCGTGATGAGTGAGATATTCTTGTTTGGCTTCTTCTACGTTCTTACTGCCTTTGCTTTGTTTACTTGTTTCTTCTGAAAATCAATTGCTAGTTGCTGTCTGTTAATTGGTTTTGGCTGATTTTTTGCTCATAACATTTTCTTCTTTGGTTGGCTTGAACTTGTTTCTCGAAGATCTCGATTCGACCAGATTTCAACAAGGTGGATGAAAGTACATACATATATCTGAACTAAATTCTCTTTCAAAAAATAAGCTGTTTTAAATTCTGATTTTCTGCAATCACTTATTTATACAATGCACAAAAGCGTTTGTTTTGACCATTTGAGATGGGCCGTGGGAATTGCTACGTCATTTTTATTTCATCTCAGGATTTGTGTGCTAGAGAATCTTAATATGATTGTCTACAAAATTTATTCTTTCTACATTATCTTTCAACAAGTGGGCCGTATTATTTACAGTTTGGAACTTATTTAAGCGACTCCCTTTCTTTCTTATCAGAAATAAACAGTATGTGGTAGTATATGTGCATCGAGTTCTTTTTTCATTTCGCATGTGATACCTTCGTTTTGATCCTTTATGGCTCTTCCAATAAGCTATTTCTGCAGTTATGGAATCAACTATATTGCTGTGCTATGTGTTATTGCAGACGAATGAGGTTATTGTTGTTATTATGTTGGAAGATTCTCTTAGGCCAAATTGCGATTGCAGGTTGCGGAGCGAGCACTGTTTTTGTGGAATAATGAGCACATAGTGAGCTTAATTGCTCAGAATCGTGGTGTTATATTGCCAATTATATTTGAGGCACTGGAGAAGAATATTCAGACTCACTGGAACCAGGCAGTTCATGGGCTGACAGTCAATGTTAGAAAAATGTTTCTGGAGATGGATGCAGAATTGTTTGAAGAGTGTCAGAGGCAGTACGCAGAGAAAGAGGCCAACGCAATAGAAGTGGAAGAGCAGCGAGAGTTGACATGGAAGAGACTGGCAGATATCGCAGTGCAGAGAAGTGGTGAGGATATGGTTATTGTTTAACTGATGTCTATTGGTTGGATGTTCACCATAAAGAAAAGGAAAAAAGAGATCGGAAGAGTGGGAGATCGTGGGAAAAATGCTCAATCCCCATTTTGGTGCGCTATTCTTTCTAATTTTTGTCTTCTCTTACTTTTTCTTTTTTTCTTTTAATCCCTTTCTATATGATCTCATTCAAATCATTAAAGAAATCAAGAAAAAGCAGCCATAAGATGTAATTTTAAAACGGAAAAAATGTACGGAATTTGTTAGCAAATATGCTGCACTGCACATGAGAATGATTTGTGAGAATCTCCTGTGACTTGTTCTTGCCCTTATTATGTTCCCTCGTTAGAGAAAAGAAAAGAAAAAGAGAAGTATTGAATTTATTGATTTCCTTGAGCATAAATTGAGTCGTTGACCATTTTTTTCCAATATTTAATTAGATGTCAATTGTATCCAAGGGCATTTACAGGGTCCTAAGTAGTCAATAATGTACATTTTACGAGCCACAATATCGGGGCAATATTGAGATTAGATCTTCTGTGTTAGTTAATTAGTTTTTATCCTGTTTTATTAAATCTCAACCTTACATAAATAATAGGACTAAATTAAGGGACACAGGGTTAGAATATTCTAACGAAAACAGGGTGTTTCAACCCCACATTATCTGGTATGTATGGTACGCTCATCTTATCATTCATTCTGTTCCACTTTTAATGTTTACTCGACTAATGATTGTAATTTTGCTGGTCATCCTCGCCCTTCCCAGCAATGGCGTAGCTGTTTGAATCCTAAAGAAAATTGAATCTAAATAATTTGGAAACTAATACTAATTAATATCCATTTAGCTCAAAAGAGAATATATATATAATGAACTTCATTTTAGATTTTATTTATTTTAAAATTATTTTATTTTTTTAATATAAAAATTCTTTTCATATTAGGAATCTTACAAAATAAATAATTTTTTAAATTAACCAAATAAAATTATTCTTAAAATTGAGTTTTATTAATTTAATTATACAAGTTTCATGTGTAATAAATAGTTGAAATGATCATTTTAGTTAAATAATTTGACCAAAATTTAGTAAAAAATTTTGAAAAAATCTATCGTAATGATAGTATTTTTAAAATTGAAAGGGTTATACACACATGCATATGTGTGTGTGTATATATAAATATCGTTCAACTCTTTGGAGTTATATATATATATATAGTATTGACAATTTTCAATTTGAGAAATTAATGTTTGGAGGATGAATAAGTCACAAATCTTAATTAGTGCACGAGATTCCCTACTTTGCGAGGGTTAGGGGAGGGATATCAATTGTATGCAACTTTCCCTTTGTAAGCAAAAAGGTTGTTTTAGTGATTCAAATATGATCTTTCAATCACAAAAGAATAACCTTATCAGTTACTTCAAGGCTCGTTTGTTAAAATTATTTTTAAAGGATGAATAGTTGTCACTAAATTATTTTTCTTTGCGTTGTTCCCCTCTTATAGTTTGAAAGTGACTTTTACCTCAAAATGTATCACAATATAAAAAAGTTTCATAATATAAAAAAAAAAAGATTCTAACATTAAAATATTTTTAAATAGATCTTTCAATTACGATGTTATAAACTTTTTTTAATTTTTAGGAGTCTTTGTGAACCAAATTAAATACTAACGTGGACCCCAAAAGCTAAACTTTAACTGAATTTGAGAATTTACCTAGTGATGATCCATCAATCACTGGCCCTCCCAAAGTAGCACCAATTCTATCCCCATTTTGCGAGATTGATTCGCCTCTTGCATGTCATCAAGAGGAATTACATGAATATCCACTTTCAAGTGATCCACTAATTGAAGCTCCTAAGGCAGGCCTAATTATGGATGTAGAACCAACATATCCACCTGTTGAAGTTCCCAAGCTAAGTCCACTAATGGAGGTAGAACCAACTCTAGAACTAGCTCCAAAACAAGTTCCACCTTTAAGTATAATTATACTTCTAGTACCTCCAATATTAAACCAAAACAAGAAACAAGCAATTGCATAGGACTACATTCACTTTTACAAAAGCAGGTGCCTAAGGAATGTCTAGAAGTACATAGGACCACTATTCTATTCCATAAGAAAATATGAGTTTCCAATATGGCTCCATTCTCTCCTTTAATCAAAAGATGTTACGATGTTATTTAAGTATACGAGTCTAATTGTTGGATCAATATCTTCAAACCCGCTTACACTCGTTCCTGAATATCATTGTAGACGTAATTTCTTTAATTTCTATGATTAATTAACAATATATCATTGTAGTACTTTAAGTCTAGGGTCACCAATTTTTAATTTCATGTTTGTGAATTTTTTGTGTCTATTCATGATTGGTCTTACGAATCTTGTCTTCTTTAATTTTAAAAAAAATTACAATTTCATGTATTAGGTCATATAAGCCAATACGAGTGTAGCTTGTTTGAATTCATCTTTGATCTTTCTTGTTGTCTCCACCTTTACAAATTTGAGGTTTGCCTATAAAAGTGTTACATATTAAGTTGTGTGGATGAAATTCTAATCCCTAAGTTAAGTAGGGATTTAATTTTTAGGTTTCAAATCAACATTGGATGTGGCTTATGTGGACCCTTTAAAAAATTCCATGTTAGTATAGTTGATAAAATCCTAAAAATTCCATCAACTGAAGCACTATCTTAAACATTTTTTTTGAAACATTGCAATCTCTTCTATATTTTGTGAAATGTTTGGTTCTAACTTAAATTTTGGTTGAATATTAGAGGGAAAAGATACCTTCAACCAATTAATGTATTGACAAATAAATAATAAAGTTTATTTGAGCCTAAGAGCATTCATCACATATGTTCTCATATTTATCCTTTTGTTGTGTGGAATCAAACATAGCTTGTCTATGCTAGAACTTGCTTTTGAATACATGTTGAGATCATAGTTTTGATGAATTTGTGTATAAAGATGATGAGGGCATTTAGGCTAACCATTTTTGACCTAAAAAAGCCTACCTCACTTTTTATCCTTAGAAAACCAATTTGAACCTTAACCTTTCTTTTCTTGCATAATAACCTTATTACAAGCCTAATTTACCTTTTTATTGTTGATATCCTTAATAATTTTGAACCCCTAAATTAATGGAATTGTATCGAGCTTATTTGCATAGTATTTTGACTATTTTCATGAAAATTAAATAATTAAAGTTACATTGTTTTGATTTTTTTAGAAAATGGAGAAGAAGTATTAAAAAAACAAAACCAAAACAAAAAAAACAAAATCTCCTCTTTGATATTTTTGTTTTAAAAGAAAGAAAAGAAAAGAAAAGAAAAGACAAAGTAATTGAAAGAGATGTCATTTGAACCAAGTGAATTTTAATTTAAGTTGAAACTTGTGTAGATAAGTTTGTATGATTCCCTTCAATTTATTTACCCAAAAAGTTCCTTTTGTCATACCTTACCTAAGCCACGTTACAACCTTTATTAAGTTCCTTTGATTTATACATTAGGTTCTTTTTGTTTAGTGGTGGAGATATGATTCTTGAGCAAGCTTATGGAAATAACTCGCTATATTTTGATTTGAGAGCTTAATGAACCCTAAACACTTTGAGAGTATAGAGTGAAATCCTTCAGAAGGTATCAAGTCTTGTTCATTTTGTTTTGATCGAATTGATGAGATGTTATGTTTTAACAATGTGTCCTATAAGTGCTTATTCTCTCGATTGTTATTTTATCTTAACCTTTATATGTAAATTAGCTTTTGGATAGTTTTGGATGACATGAAAGGAGATGAGAGTTTACCGTGAAGATGATTAATGTATTGAATTAATGTATGCTTGAGAACAAGTATAAGTTCGGGATGGGAGAATTTGATAAGATCTCATCTTGACTAATTATTTGATATCATCTCATTTGTTTTGAATTTATTTTGGTGCTTAACTATCAAAATTAATATTTGTTTTGTTTTAGGAAATGAAAGTGGAGATTGCATTGAATTGGGACTCTATTGAGGATAATCACAATTTTTGGATAAATTGAAAATATTAATGCAGTAGATAAGGTTGATCATTTGAAGAGTTGGAGTTTGAATGGAAGACTTCGTCTTATCCTTATTACGTAGGAATTTGAAGTCGTTTTATATTGACATCTTTATAAGTTAGAGTTGGATTAGGATTAGATTAGAAAACCTTATAAAAGGGACGTTCCTCAGAACTGAAAAAGATTCTCTCTTCTATGTTTTTTGCAATTCTCTGTCTTTCTTCTATTTTTGTTATTGGAGAAAAAGTCATGTATGGCTAAATTCAATCGTTCTGATTCAAGGGGATTCAATACTCTGATTGTAACTTTGTGAGATTTTGTGTTTCAAACTTGTATTCACATTTTAATTCAACTATTTCTTGTTTTGAGTTCTCTTATTTCATAAACAATTAATATTCAATTAATCTGACAATTTAATCTAATATTGATTACTATCCAGGAATTTAATGATATGTAATTGTCATGAAAGATTGGTATAAGTAACAAATATGTTATTTATGAATTTTCATACTTAACTTATGATAAACAAGAAAACTAAATTGAATAGTTGCAACTATCTCGATTATTTAATTTAAAGCTTAGTCTTTTTCACAGAGCTTATTGCTATCATTTATTTAATATAGAATGCTATCACACCTAGTCAATAGATGATAAGTTTGGTTTGGAAGTTGGGTTAGAATCGATTAATTTAGAAAAATTTGAGACTTATTATGATTATCCTAATATGTTTCGGATTAACTGCTTGAATCGTGAAAATATTATTTTTAGACCAATGATCAATGTTGCAATTAGATGAAATCTTTCCCTTGAATCAGAGTTTGGTCATCTTGACTTTCTCATATTAAATTCAGTTGATTTAATTTATTTTCAAATTAATTTTAGTTAATCAATTACCCCCCCTCCTAATTTACTTTTATTACTTGAAATTAAGAAGTTAGCGTTTAGTTATCTAAGGATTTGACCTGATTCCATGACTATTACAAAAGTTCAGAGAATGAAAATTAGTTTAGGAGTTTTGACAACCCGACCACTTATACAAGACAGAGGGTTCATATTAACCCCAACAGGTATATCTAACAAGGCCTTACTAGGGAAGAGGATTTAAAGGCTTTTAACTGATAGGGAATCTGTATGGATAATTTGGATACACATCTATATATTGAAACAGATGACTATTTAGGAAATAAAAAGTAAACCTACTCATTCATAATTTTCTATTCAAATTATGAAGGTGAGGAATACAATAAGGGGCTTAAAAAGATGTGTGTATGAAATAGCAAAGCAACCTTTATATTTTATGATAATTGATGTAGGAATGGGACCTCTAGCAGTCACTCAAATAGGGGGTCTTTATTAACAAGACCCCTAAGAATACTAAAGTGGAGGTGTGGGTTAAAGAAAACCAATGGTACAAACTTCTAGCAAAAGTTCAGTAATGGTTACCTTATTACAACACTAATCCAAAAAGAGGAAATGCATATTTGGTTAGTAGAGAGATCTGGGAACATCTCTAAGAAATTCCTTAAAGAGGTACATAGTAGAAAGGAGATACTCCAACATGGAGCAAGCTGGTATAGAACCAAAACCTACTACCTAGATTCTCTTTTCATCTTTAGCTAGCTGTCAAAGACAAGCTAGATGTCTTGGACCAGTTAGAATATTTAAACTTGGTTAGCATATGCTCCATATGTAAGAATAGCTTCAGATGTTGCTTCTCGAATTTGGTATGGAATCATGTATTAAACATATGTTATATAATAGAGGTAAGCAACAATTTTAAAGATTGTAACCTGTAAATTGCCTAAAGCAAATAAAGCAGTCCTTACTATTGCTTTTGGATGTTGCATGTATAAGTTATAGGGGTAAAGATATGCGATAACATTTATAAACAGTGTTAAAGCATCAGAGCAATTTATAGAAGAAGTTACTATATGGGTATAGGAGCAGATAAAAATTAATCCCCAAATAAGGATATGCAGTAGTCAATTTGTAGGTTTGTAGAGAATCAATGTTGATACAAACACATAAGCAATGAAGGAAGGTCTAGAATCATTACAGAAGCTTATAGGATTGCTTGCAAACCAATTCAACAGAACTAACAATGACTTATAGTAATAAGAAGTATTGTGGTGTTATCATTGAGGGCTTACAATAAGGTGACCTCCACTGTGCACGCGGTCATTAAGTGTTAGAGCAGATATCATAGCCTCCTTGTAGTTCAAGAACTTCCTCAACCTTGATCTTAGTGTCACTTCCCTTTGGACCTAACATGCAAACTGATATGAGGTCGATAGATGCAAATCTAACTTCATAGATATTAGAGAATCACTATATTAAAATCCTAATGTACCTCAACTAGTGAAGTGCAAAGGGTCTGAACTCAGCCATGGACACAGGTAACTGTTGGAGTCTTAGCAGTCTAGTTATGACGATTAAAGAATCAGTTGTAATTCTGTTAGAGTCTGTTAATATTTGTTGACAACAAGAGTAGTTAGAAGTGTTATATAAATACATTAAAAGAGTACTAGATTAATACAATTCCATTCTTCTCTAAATTCATCTTCTACAAATTTATTGTTTTCGTTCTTTTGGTTTTTGTAAAATAATAGTGATATCGGAGCTCATTGAGAGGATCTCAAGGGATCTATGGAGAAGGTTTGGAGGCTTCATCTAAATTAAGGATTTGGTGCAACCTCAGAAGACCTTAGTGATGGAGGGAGTTCCAAGCATGTAGGGACCATTTTGAGATGGAGACTCCTAGCAAATTTAGGTTGTGAAAATGCAAACATAACTGGAAGGCCTAGACTTGTGGAAGCCTATTGAACAGGACTACCAGGTCGAACCATTAAGAGACAATGGAACCATCAATCAGATGAAGTTCCAAAGGGAAAGACTCACTAGGAAAGCAAGGGCCAAATCTTGCCTTTATTATGCTATAAGTCCTTCTCTGTTTACTAGAGTTATGTTTCTAAAATCGGCAAAAGAAATCTGGGAATTCTTGAAAGTTGAGTTTGAAGGTGATGAGAGGGTGAAAAGCATGAAGATCATCAACCTGATGAAGGAGTTTAATAAACTACAAATGACAGAAGAAGAATCTATCAAGGTCTATGCTAGGAAATTGCAGGATCTTACAGTAGTATTAGACTTTTTAGAAGTAGGTTTGAAGATGAGAAGATTGTCCAAAAGATACTGATCTCCCTCCCTGAAAAATTCGAAGCAACCATCATATCTTTGAAGAATACCAGAGACATGACAGATTTGAAGTTGCTTGAGTTGTTAAGTTTCCTGGAAGGAGAGCACTAAGATTAGGGGAAGCAATTGAAGGTGCTCTTAGGGCAAGTTAAAAAACCAGTGGTGAAGGGAAGAATAAGTTATGGAAAAAGAATGGAACAGATAACAAGAAACAAGAAAAGCAAAAACCTATAGCAACCTCAACTCAGTTCCAAAAGGAACCCTGCAAGCACTGTGGTAAAACAAACTACCCTCATTAGAAATGCTAAAGGATGCCTAATGTTAAGTGCAAAAAATGCAAGAAGCTGGGGCATATTGATAAGTTTTGTAGGAGTAAGGAGCAGGTGCAGAACTTTGGTGAAGCTCAAATTGTTGCCAAGAAGAAGGAGGATCAATTGTTTGAGGCTTCATGTCATAGTACCAGCATTTCTGCAGACAATTGGCTTGTAGATAATAGATGTTCCAATCATATGGAAAGCAATTTGAGTATTTTCAAAAGGTTGGACAAGAAGAACACCTGCAGAGTTAAAATAGGCAATGACCATTGGATTTTTGCAAGGGGTAGAGGGGCTGTTCTCATTGAGAGCATGAATGGCCTAAGGACACTTGAAGATGCCCTCTATGTTCCAAAGCTCGAGCAGAACCTTCTCAGTGTATCACAATTGATTGAAAAAGGGCATAAAGTCCTCTTTGAACACTATCTCAGCTCATGATGGTAGAGTTTTGTTAAGGATAATGGTTATGGACAGAAGTTACTCATTGAACCTCTTTGATCAATATCAAACAGTTTTCAATGCAAGTGTTGAGGATGCATGTCTCTGGCATAAGAGGTTAGGTCATCCCACTGGAAGGGCCTTAAGCAGCTGTGTGAATCAAATCTTGTGCAAGGAGTACCAGTCCATAAGGAACCTTAGTAGGTATGTACCACCTGTATACAAGGGAAGAAGGCCAGAGAATCTTTTAAAGACAACAAGTGAAGAGTAATTAAGCTACTTGAACTAATCCATACTGATGTGTGTAGACCCCTGCTATTTGAATCCTTGAATGGAAGCAAACTATTTGTCTCTTTTATTGATGACAAGTCAAGGTATTGCTGGATCTACTCATGAATTCCAAGGCTGAGGTACCTGAAATATTTGAGAAATTCAAACTTATGGCAGAATCAAAGTGGAAAAAGGATCAAGATACTTAGAAGTGACAACGGGACTGAGTTCTACAATCAGAAGCTCAAGAAGATCTGTCAAGACAGTGGCATTGTACACCAATTGACTGTGCCTTACTCGCTTAAACAGAATAGGGCAAGTGAGAGGAAGAACAAGACCATTCTCGAGATGGTCAGACGCCTACTAAATGAAAAGTCACTACCTAAATATCTCTGGGCTGAGATTGCAGTAATTGTTGTGTTTCTTCTCAACAGACTTCCCACCAAAGCCTTAGAGAAGACGACAACATATGAGCCATGGAACTTGAGGAAACCAAACCTAAAAAATCTGAAGGTATTTGGATCCATATGATTCATTTATGTGCCTCAACAGAAAAGGAATAAACTAGACTCTAAGGCAACTATAGGAGTCTTGATTGGATACTCGAATGTTAATAAAGGGTACAATATCCTAATTCCCAACAGAAAGGAAGTTGAGGTCAATAGGGATGTGACTTTCTTGGAAGATAAAGCATGGGATTGGTCAAGTGCAAAAGAAGACCAAAATAACACAAATGCAGAAAGATTGCTGTTAAGAAGAGTGAACATGTTTGAAATTTCATCAGAAGAAGAGTCTGAAGAAGAAGGTGATCCAATAACAAGAGGAGAGGAAGCTCACTCACTCAAAAGTGAAGATGATCCTGTAATAGAGAACCATTTTACAAATGACCTCGAAGATCAGGTGGATCACACTCCTATAAGAGGTACAAAACTCCTTTTTAACATTTATTAAGCTTGCAATTACTCTTTGTGAACATGGGAACTTGTAGAGAAGCCTGCAGATAGGAAGATTATCGAGGTAAAATGGGTCTTCAAGACCAAAATGAATCCTGATGGTACTCTAAACAAATTCAAAGCCAATTTGGTGGTTAAAGGGTATTCATAGATAGGAAGAGTTTATTACTTAGATACCATTGCACCTGTGGAAAGGTTAGAGACCATGAAACTCATTCTAAGCCTATCTATCGAAAGAGGTTGGCTTGTCCATCAGTTAGATGTCAAGTCAGCTTTTCTTAAAGGAGAACTAAAGGCACAGATTTATGTTAAGCAACCAAAAGGATTTGTAGTGACAGGAGAGGATGAGAAGGTGCTCAGATTGAGAAAAGCTTTGTATGGACTGAAACAACCCCCAAGAGCTTGGTATGATAAACTAGACAAATATCTGTAGCAGATTGGCTTCATTAGAAGTGAGAGTAAACTCACCCTATTGGACCCCGATTTTTGAGTAAAATAAAGAAATATTCAAAAGTGGATGAGTTGATTGAAATAGAGTTGAAAAACAAG
>JAOSBN010000005.1:44264913-44276487 GCA_027563595.1 Erythroxylum suave | reverse complement strand
ACATTTATGGTATCAGAGCTTGAGAGAATTATGTTATGGTTTAGTATGGGTTGGGTTCCGGAAACGGGATCCAACACACCCTTTATGTGAGAAAGGATGAGGACAGACTCATCTATATGTCTGTGTATATTGATAACTTACTATTAACAGAGAACAATATAGCTAAGGAGATTGAAGGTGTTAAGATCAAACTGAAGAGCTTGTTTGACATGACAGATCTGGGCTTAATGACATACTTCTTGGGAATGGAGGTCTACCAAAATCATAAGTGGATTTCTATTTGCTAAAGGAAGTACATCAGAGAGGTGCTTAAGAGGTTTCATATGTTGGGGTGTAAACTAGCAAGTTCACTAATGAATTGTAAGGAGAAACTGCACAAGACAGATGGAAGCAACGCTACAGATGAAGGAAGATTTAGAAGTCTCATTGGTAGCTTGATGTATTTGATTTCCACGAGACCAAATATTTAATTCCTAGTGAGCATGCTCTCAAAGTTCATGGCTGCACCAACTGAGCTTCATATGAGAGCAGCTAAGAGGTCTTAAGATACCTCAACGGGACATATAACTTTAGTCTAAAATACTGTAGAATTGGAAGCATGAAGTTAAAAGGATATTCTGACAGTGAATGGGGAGGATCTCCTAATGATGAGAAGAGCACCTCTGGTTATTGTTTCAGCTTAGGATTAGAGTGTTCCTCGTGGGGATCAAAGATGCAAATTGTGTTAGCTTAATCCACAACAGAAGCAAAGCTTATTGCAGTAACTGCTGCAGTAAATCAAACCATTTAGCTCAGGAAAATGATGGAAGAACTACACATTCCACTTGAGAAGAGTACAAAAGTGTTGATTGATAACGAGGCTACATTAGCAATCTCATTGAACCCAGTGTTTCATGGGAGAACCAAACACTTCAAGGTAAAGTGTTGCCTTTTGTGAGATGTACAATAAGGAGGAGAAGTTCAGTTGATATACTGTAAGACAAAAGAACAAGTTGCAGATTTATTCACTAAGGCATTACGAGGGAAGAGGTTTGAGTATTTGAGAAACCAAGTTGGGTTGTCTCAAGACTCCTAAGACAGGTGGAGTATGATAGAGTCTTAGAAGTCTAGTTATGACAGTTAAAGAATCAGTTGTAATTAAGTTGTAATTCTGTTAGAGTCTGTTAATGCTTATTGATAACAAGAGTAGTTAGAAGTGTTTTATAAATACCTTAGAAGAAGATCAGATTAATATAATTCCATTCTTCTCTAAATTCATCTTCTACAAATTTATTGTTTTCTTTCTTTTGTTCCTTCTAAAATAACGATAACAAGTCTTCTTGTTACAATCTGTTGTAAAAGAATATACCATATAGCAGATATCGAATGATTAGAAACATCTTCTCTAGTAAAACTGTGTATTACTGAACCTTTACAGACCTTATGTCTTAGTAGAATTTCTCTTGGGTGTTGTTGTTGTAGTTGATACCTAATGAATATAAAGTTCAAAGGCTATCTGTAACTCCTCATATCTGATTTACCCGGTACAGTGGAAAAAAATGGTATTTGAGACTAATGTCATTAAAACTAGGACAGTAAATCATAATTTTTGGTGAAATCAAATTAACAATGTTTGATACTGTTTCGGTCATCACAAGAAATTGTACAAGAGGGGGGTATTTTTGTAAATAATGAAAAGAGTGGTTTATAAAGGAAGCTAAGTGCAATTAAGACAAAACACTTGTCTTCCTTCTCCCTTACTTGGCCGAATTCACTATTGAAGCTCCTCTCTCAAAATTTTCGAGCTTTGTAACAAGGAAGTGAAGGAGAATCAAGCCGATCAGTCGATACAAAATGGTAAGCTTTGGTCCCGACACTCGATTCTACCGACTGGAATTTAGTTTCTCACTTTCTTTTGCCATAACTATGAAACCCACTTGATGAAATTTATAGGTTTGATGATTTTGATGATGGATTCTTTATCTATGATGTCTAATAACTTATTAACATGAGGAAATTTTCATTTTTTATGGTGATTTGGGCCTGAACCGAAACCTAGGATTTTGGAGTTCAAAGCTGCTAAGGGAGGCAGATTTATTGGTCCTTCTTATACAATTTGTTTGAGCTATTTAACATATGAATTTGAAGAAACTCAGAACTTGAAAGTTATAAATATAAGTGTCTACTATATCCCTGCATTTTTATATGAATTTAGGGTGAGCAAAAAAAAATAGAGATATAAGTCCCAAATTGAAACTGGTTCGGAATACCAATGGGATTGAAACACGAAATGAAAGTTAATTGTTTGAGGACTTTAAAGTCAGAATTGGATACTGAGTTCTTCTTATGAAATGCTTGAAAATGTGTCATATAAGTGCCGTATAAAGGGAATTTTAATTGGATGAGTATCCTGTGAGATATGGCTAAATAAGTGAAGGGTGTTACTGACCTTAGTGACATAGAAGAGAACATAAACAAGACAACCTTAGAAAAATCACAATAAATTCCAATTTCATCATTTTTAAACCTTCTTTAGATATGTGATCTCCATATGAGTCTATTGAAAATGGAAATTTGGATCACCTCAGTTGGATAAGAAATGAATAAGTTATAATGATTTTAGTCAGGAAGGGTTCAACTCGTGACAGAATATTAAGGCTGACTATAAATGGGATATTTGTAATGACGGAATTAGAAAATGGTCATAAAAAAAGTGATTTTATGTGTTAACTAGAGGTATAGAAATTTTGAAAAACATTGGATCTTTGTAGAAAAAGTTATGCCTTCTCGAATTAGACCTATACGGATAAATCAGTGAAACTAAATAGGTTCGAGTATGATTAAGCTAATCAAGACATAAAGAATCAAGTACTCAAAATTGTGAACTAAGTTTGGACATAATGAAGTCCAAGACTCCTAATTTCAAGTGAAAATTGGCTTGAAACCAATTTGACTATTATAGAAGAAAATGTTAATTTATAATGATATATGTTAAGAAATGAGATATATGTAAGAAAGACTAATTTAGATATATGTAATTTTTATGCATGTTACCTAGTAGCTTGTGAAAGCAGACGAGGAATAGAACTAGAAGTCGTCCTTTGTACCTCTCAAGTTTAAGAAAATTGGAAAAGAGACCCTTGAGATAGTCGAGGTGAGTATAATCATCCTAGTATACTTGTGCAGTAATCCTTTTTTTATCTTGCGGCTTGTTGAATTGTTCTCAAATTTGTATGACTTATTTCATATATGACTCCATGTGATTGGGTCTAGCATGTTGTATGCTAGATTGGCCAGGTAATATTACGATTCTTTGCATCTTCTGGTTCCCTTATTATGTTGAACTTATTAATTGCAATTCTTTGATGAATCATGTTTTTCTTGTTAGCCATGATTGATGAGTTCACAGGATACTCAGCTGATGGAGTATATTATTAGACCATGTGCATATAGGTAACTCGCCAGTGATGGGTCAAATCCGGGTCCTACTTGGAGAGGGCAGGCCTCCAGGGGCAAGGTTAGGTCAATGTTGTCTAGAATCAGAAAAAAAGGAGATACGTCGTACTAGCATGCCTCTGTCTCTTCCTAAGAAATTCAAAAAATCAGAACTCAAAAATGAGAAATCAGAACTGAGAAAGCTCAAAATTAGAAATCCTGTGGAACTCTACCAAAGTAAAGAACCCAGAACTCAGAAAAGAATTCAGAAACCAGATTCATTTTATAATAGAACAATTTATATTACGATTTATTATTGATACTCGTGATTGCCGCATTTGAAATGTCTACCTCTTTATTTATTGATACCATGTATTGTTGTTTAGAATGCCACGTACCATTCTTGTGAAGCTAGCCTTGTGTTACCTAGCCTCACAAGCATGGTAGCATATTTATATTTCATTGGGTCGTATTGTAGACTCGCCTCTCACTATTATCATTTCAGGAGATTAGCAGGTCGTACAAGAGAGAAATCCAAGTCTTTTGAGACCCGCTTGGATAAACAGACAAGTAATTTGTTTTTGGCATGATGTTAATTACAGATGTTTATAGCTGCTCCATGGTTTTTCATAATCATATATACATGATACATGTATGAATATGCTATGTTATTGAGAATGATGTCAGTTGATGATATGAGATGATCATAGATTGACAGATTATAAGTAGATGATGTATGTTAGAATTACAGATTGAGATCCTTACTTCATTCAAACTATTAAGTAGGTATACGAATAATTAATTAGACAAACAAATGGGTCACGCTAGATTTTCAGTAGAATGTAGAAAAGTTAGGCTTACTACGGGTTTTGGTGGCATTAAGCCTACCCATTCCCTAGTGCCAACATGGTCCAAAAGGTGGTTTGTCTCACTATCCAAAAGAGATCTCATAATCAAGGTGCACCAATTTCTTTTCCTTATCAATTAGCTTTGGAACTTTCGATATCTATTAGGTTGTGTTTGGTTGGAGGTTTATTAGTTGAATTGAAAGGAATGTAATATTATTCCATCGTTTAGGAGAAGGGTTTATAATGAAATAAAATTGAATGGAATGGAAGAGGAGGGTTCAATTTTACATCTCATTCTATCTTAAACAGTAAAAATGAAAAACTTCCTACTTGGGGAACATTTCACTATATTATATTATAAACCCTTATTGTAAATAACATTTCACTATATTACAATATGAACTCTTCCATCCTTCCCAAACAATATTTTTCTAATATTACATTTATTTACATTATGTTCCATTATAAATTATTCAATTTCATTTAATTCCACTAAAAACTTTCCATCCAACCAAACGTATCCTTAGGCTCTATAATATTTATTCTCCATTTAAGTAATATATTTTATAAAAATATGTCAATTTAAATTGTCATAACTTTTATTTTTATGGAGTGATTCACATATAAAAGGAATATTATATCTCAAGTGAAAACCAAATAAAAACTTAAAGATATTAAATTACAGGCACATACTTCTATGTAAGTTATCTTTTAACTTTTATTTGTAATGTGTGTGAGAAATACATAAAACTTAAAATAAACCTTAGTCTGCAATTGAAGTTGTAAATGATAAAAGTCAGACTAACATTAAAATCTCCCACTGGGAGGTAATTTTGTAATAATATCGCCCATCCTTTTTGTCATCCATGCTTTGGCTAGTGCTTAGCCTAAAGGACGCATTAGAAAGAACAATCAAATCCATCAGGAACCTGGATCTTACTGTACTTCACTAAAATTCCTGAGCCACAATAAGCTTCAATGGTTTAATAATTTCTTCCACACGGCCAAAAAAACATAAAGAAAGAAGATCCTAAAATTGCCAAAAAACAGAGAGAAAGAAGATCCTAGAAATGAACTTCCAGTAGTAAATTTAGCTGAAATGTTTTATATTACAGGTTTTTCAAAGTAAATGAGGAAAAAGTTCCAACAAGTAAGCTTAAGTTCTTGCTATAGCTTGGAGTTCAGCTCTATAACAATGTTAGAATAAAACAAGCATGAGATTCCAAACAAAAGCACAAAAATAGTACACATAAAGGGCATTGTCAATTGAGCAGCACCCCCTGAATAATCGTCCGAAAACTCATCATCAGACCCTGATCCCCCTTCTCCACCGTTGCCTCCAGTGCTCCACATTCCTAGGTTGTTGTCCCTGTATATTAACACGTAATAAACTAAGCTCACAAACACTTATGTCTGTCAATTCAAGAATGTTACTATAAAGAGTTTTAGGCTCCTAATGATCCTTGTAAAGTGGTAGTTTGCAGGATATGAGGGAAAGATAGGAAAAGAATAAGAGAAAATGGAAAGTAAAGTAAGAAGAGTAACCTGCCGCCAACACCCAGAACACCAGAGTGCATGGTGAGGAAGTCAATTTGCTCAGCGGATTTTGGCTCAACGCTGTAGGCCTTCTCATATTTAACCTCTAGGCCCTGTCCTGATGCCACAAAAAATGCCCCATTCACCAGTACGTCTCCCTCCGATCTCCAATTCCACCCTTTCCAGTCACCGTCCGGAGTCTCCAACCTTTTCGTTACCTACAAAAAAAGAAAAAAGTAAGTTATCAGTTTACTTTTACCTCAAAATAGCTCGAGTTGAGACCCACCTTGAAAAGCCCTTAGTTTCGGTGATTAGAGAGCATAGGCCCATTAAATAATGAAGGCTAAGACACAGAAAAAGTAGAGGGTGAAAAAATAATAATATACCTCCTTGGCATTAGGATCAGAAGGAGCAGTGTAGCGATTTCCTTGGCTATTAATGGTAGGGTTTCCACTGCCACCAATAGCATACATTTCCCATGCAGTGAAGTCATTGTTGACCACATGCACATACCCTTTTCTACACCTTGGCATTCTCTGCACCAGCTTCTCTCCAAAATGGTTAAAAGCGATGGTCACCTGCATCCCCGTGTCTGGCGTATAGTCGTCGCTGTGACCCAATAACATTACCTCATTGTGATGCGAGAAAAAGTTGTTTGAAATTGTGATCCCCGTGGACCCCATCACTGCATCGATCAGACCGTCCTTGCAGTGGGACAGTGAGCAGTGGTCGATCCATATATCCTTTGACCCAAAGATGGATATGCCGTCCCCGTCTGATAGGGTGCGGTATCCATAGTGGGATGGGCTTGATCGCACGTTAGTGTTCCCTGATATTTGATAAATTTTGGAATTATTAAAGGAAAAAGCATGTCATTAAATCCCACAGTTCTCAGTAAAGCAACAGTAGAAAGTTGGATTCCAATTAAAAGCGGAGGTCCAAAAGCTATGTGTACAGAGCCTTAATTTGCACCAATCACATAAAGAGTTGCAACCACCTGTCCCCAAAAAGTAATTTATAATTACCTAATTACTGAATTTTGTACATTCTTATAAGTTTATTCGAATTGTAAGTGTAAAATCACCTTTCAAATTCAAACTGTTATTTTAATTTTATTAATACGTATTTAACATCAGGTATTAATACAATCCCATAATAAAATACGTAGAGTATAATTGATGACCGTCCCCGAACGTAGCGGGAGCCTTGAGATTTGTCCTTTTTTCTATTTCCAGAATGTCTATCTTTATAACATTTATTCTATTAGATGTTAAAAAAGGATAATTTTTAAATCTGAAGAATCCAAAAGAACAAATGGAAAAAGTGAATAAGAATCTGACCTGATTGAACGCAGTGGTGAATATGGACATTGTGGATGATAATGTTGCTTATATACTGCAAAGTAATGCAGCCACCACCCACTATGTGGACGTTAGCCCCACGTCCATCGAGGGTCTTGTAGCTATTGAAAATGAGCTCTTCCTTGAGCTTGATCAGCATGTTACTTGGAAACACAATCCAGAGTGGTTCATCCTGTATCACACCGTATCTCAACGTGCCCGGCCGTGGATTCACCGGATCATCGTCGGAGTCGTCAGTCACCACGTAGTATTCACCATTTTTGCCTCCCATTGCGTATTGCCCGAACCCAATAGCGCAATCAGCTAGCTTTTGACGGTTGTTGGGCCACTCAGGGTCGCATTTCCAGCAATCGTCGATGGGATTGCCTGTCAGGCACGGGGCCTCGTCCTTTTCCATGACTTGTCTTCTTGATATAGAAGCATTTACTCTTCTGCATTGTAGGGGAACAAGATTAGTTCACAATTTCAGACTTTTTAAATGCTAGCAAACATTCACCACTTCTCTACCATACAACAAGCCCATAAACGAGACTATAAATATTACACGGGGTCCATGAAAGGACAAAAGAACAACGCCAAAAGACGAAATGTTGAGGATCCAAGGTTTACTTTAGTTTAAAGAAAGATGAGCATTGTCTGTAAATTTTATGAACAGTGAAAGTTGCCCATTCCAAGCTCCAAGAAAGGAAGATGGTTTTGAAAATCATCAGTGAGCAACAAACATCAAGTATCAACCAAATGCAGGCCAACCTAGTTAAGATGACTGAGAAAAAAAGAAAACATATGAACTGTCAGGAAACATAATTTGCAGGGATATGCAATATCCAAGCAGCATTGTACCTGTGAACCTCTTGTGCAACTGCTTCAGGATTGGCGTGTGGGGTGGAAAATGTTGTGAGGTTGAACGTTGAACACCCGAGTGGGAAGGTTGAGCTCAGAAGTAGAAAGTAGACAATGCAGATGATTTGAAGCATTGCTCTTCCTCTAGAAGAGAAAAATGTTGGTTTCTGTTGCTTAGCACTGACGAGGCACTATTTGATGGGAGATAGTGAACTGTAGTGACGGTTGTTAGAGAGCTTGCTCTACTACAGGTCGATGTAATTATGCATACATGTGTGGTAGATACCTTTATTTCTCTCTTTTTTGTCCTGTTTATGCTGAAGTCTATTGATTTGTAACCAGGGGTAAATGGCCTTTCCAAGTTCACTTAATGGAAGTGAAAGAAAAAAGAGCAAGAGTGTGTGTTTTTCCACTACTGAGAGAATCCCGCCCCATCCAGTGGCATCCAATTATCCTGAAGACAGGGTAGGAGATTTTAGTCATTGCAAGAGTTGCATAATTCAAAAAAGTTAGGATTTCTGGTCCCTCCCTCGAGAGAGACAAAGAGCCGTCAACACAGGTTGGTTAGGTTGTAGGAGTTAAAGAACTAGACCATCCATAAAATACATAGAGCTTAGCCAAAATAAGTAGACAAGTACACAAACTTGGGAAACAGTGTTAATGGGAATCGAGTTGAAGATCATGCGGGCGCCAATGCAGCTCCATCTTGTTCCCTCCTTTATATGAGAACTTTTATAATAGAGAGATACATGTATTTATTCTTATATGTTATCCTCCCTCAACATATTGCGATGTAAATTTATATACTCTGTGTCTTCTTCAAGACGAAATTGATGTGTAACTGCACAAGTATATTCCTTTCCTCTTCCGCATGCAAAGCTGATTATCCATTAACATTAAAGTAATTCTAACTGAATCCCCAATTATGTCTCTTTAACTAAATTGGTCCCACTAGTTCCTCAAAAGTTTCTTCATTGATTTTTCGTTTGTTTTTCTTGTCGCGAAGGGACTAAAAATATTGATTTACAATAAAAAGTTTTTAAACATGAATTTTTTGGTAGCAAAAATAGCAAAAAATTATATCAAAATAACTTACCTAAATGCAAAGTATCGTAAAAATCACTGTCTTGAGCCGAAAATTATCTCCTATGTTGTGCAACAGGACAATGATATCCAATCTTAAAGTTAACGGCTTCTCTACTAGCTTCAGTGCACTTAAAAAAGCAAAGTAAGAACTGTCTCCTATAAATAAGAAAAACAAAGGAAACTAGAAGAGAACAAATATGTCTGTGCTATGTCTCCTATAAATAAGAAAAACAAAGGAAACTAGAAGAGAACAAATATGTCTGTGCTAGGAGTAGCAGAGAAGATGATGGGTAGTCTGGGAGGAGGAGAATGTGTGTCTTATATACATTGTAAAGAGGGAATGACGTTATAATAAAATTAAAAGGAACGTTAATGGCTAATAATAGTGAGAATCTGTAGAGATTTAAGGGTGCTAGTCAAACATTAACGTTAGTAACTGAAAAGGCATTAAAAACATATGCATTAAACCAAGTTTTAGAACAACAACACCAACAATCCCCCATTTGGTCCAAAACTTAAGAAACAAACTTTAATAATTCAAGAGAAAAATAGGTGAACAACTAGATGAACTAAGTCTTGAATCTTGAACCTAGTGTCTAAGAAATTCGGAGACATAACCAACTAGAGAAATAAACAGCCTTGAAATGCCCTGGTCTCATAATTGCTCTAGAGAGATAGCTCAAATGCTCTCATAGGAGGGTGGCTAGCCCTCTAGAATCACATTGGTGAGTCCATCAGGTGTGTACTATTCACACCACCCAAGATTGAGCTACGGAACTCATTAAGGATTAAATCATCTAGCCTCATCAAATGCAATAAAGTCATGCTAAGGGACACAATTCAACAATTGAATGTATCTCAGTATTCTTCCACAAATAAAGTATAAGTAGTCACCACATAATTTCATTTGACCCATCAAAACTTGGTTTCCCAAGACGGGTGTCCATCATGCACGAGATTACTACATAATTGGACTCGACCTCATACCTTTAGCATGCTCCGAAATTAGTTTCATACTTAAAGCTTTTGTAAACAGATCCACTAAGTTTCTCTTTGACCTGACGTAGTCTAGAGAGATTACACCATGTCTAATTAAAATTCAAACAATTTTACGTCTCAACCTAATATGTCTACTTTTTCCATTATACGTCTTGTTTTTAACAACATGAATGGTAGCCTATGAATCACAATGAAGGAACACAGAAAGAATTAGTTTTTCTTAAAGTGGGATATCTGTTAAGAGATTCCTTAGCTACTCAACTTCCTAACCTGCTAGCTCCAAAGTTATAAACTCGGCCTCTATTGTTGATCTCGCAATACATGTTTACTTGAATGATTTCTAAGACACGGCAACTCTTGCCAAGGTAAAGATATAGCCACTAATAAAGTGTAAATCATCACTCTCTATAATCCAGTTAGCATTATAATACCCCTCTAATATAGGAGGATGACCATTAAAAGATAATACATAATGCATAGTATCCTTTAAATATCTCAACAAACGAATCAATGCATTCTGATGCTCTTGACTAGAATTATGAGTATACCTACTAAGTCTACTTACACAGTATGCAATATTGGTACAAGAATAGCTCATCAAAAACATCACACTACTAAGAATTTTAGCATATTTAGCTTGATTTACATTGTCACCAAGATTTTGCTTCAAAGCAACACTAGCATCATAAGGAGTCTTGATTGGTTCAACATTATAGTAACCAAATTTCTTTTAAAAAATTTCAACATAATGAGTTTGATTCAACCTAAAACCAGTTTTGATTCAACCTAAAACCAGAATTAGTCCTATCAACTTTAACTCCTACAATGAAGTCCACAAGCCCAATATCTTTCATATCAAAGGAAGACTTTAGCAAACTCTTAATAGTATCAATGACAGATAAGCTAGTACCAAAAATAAGTATATCATTTACATAAAAAGTTATGATCACATAACCATTGGCATCAAATTTCATATAAATGTAAGAATTAGAATCTTAAAAGGTGAAACCATGTTTGAAAACCTCACTTTCAAATTTCTCATGCCACTGTTTGGCAGCTTCTTTGAGTCTATACAAAGACTAGACCAACTTACACACTTTTTTCTCCTAATTAGGCACTCTAAATTCTCGAGCTGGACTATATAAATTTCCTCAACAAGATTACCACTCAAAAAAATTATCTTAACATCTATTTGGTGCACATGAAGCTTAAATTTTGAAGCAATACCAAACAACATCCTTTTAGATGTAATTTCAGTAACAAAAGAGTAAGTATAAAAAAAGACCAATCATTCCTTCCGTTTAAAGCCTTTAATCACAAGTCTTGCCTTGAAACTCTTAGTGGTTCCTTCAAGTCTCTTTTTTTTTTTTTGAAATCCACTTACACTACAAAGACTTGCACCCTTTGGGCCTATTTGGTTGAATGTTAATTAATGGAATGGAATGGAATGTAATGGAACGGAATGGAACGGTTTATAATGGAATGTAATG
>JAOSBN010000005.1:44232861-44263503 GCA_027563595.1 Erythroxylum suave | reverse complement strand
AGGTAGTTTGTATTTATTAGTTTACGTTCCATCCTAAACCCCCCAAATCGGAGGTTTCTTATTTTCACTGTTTAGGAGAGAATGGAACGTAACATGAAGCCCTCCGCTTCCATCCCATTCCATTATAAAACTTCCTTATAAACGATGGAAGTATGTTACGCTTCATTTCATTCCATCCTAAACCCCTCAACCAAACATAGCCTTAAGGTAGATCAATTAAAACCCAATTTTTATTAGACATGATTAACTTTAACTCACTATTTTTGGCTTCCTTCCAAAAGGTAGCGTCCATTGAACTCATTACTTCTTCATAAGTTTTGGGATCTTCCTCAATAATATACATAACCACAAAAACGTCATCTATCTTATCAGATTTTTTCACCAGAAAGGAAGTAATAAAGTTAGAATTAAAACAGGTAGTACTATAGCTCTTTTGCTTCTTAGTTTAATAATTTCCTTTTTGTCTATATCATCATTGGTAGAAAAACTAGGGACAAATTCTTTAAGAGGTTGCACACTCACTTTCATAGTAAATATTTCCTCTAAGAACACAACATCTCTTAACTCCACAATTAGTGCATAAGTATCAGACCTCTCTTCCTTATCCATAAATCTATAGGCAGCATTATCAGAGGCGTGTCCTACAAAAATAGAATCAATGGTCTTAGATCCAATTTTCTTCCTCTTATGTTCAGGTAGAGCAACTATAACAAGATACCCCCATGCTTTCAAAAAACTCAAGTTAGGTGGATAATCTTTCCAAATTTCATAAGGGGTTCGATCTAGTTTCTTATGTGGGACTCTATTTAAAACATATCAAGTTGAGAAAATAGCTTTCCCCCACATAAAATCAGGTAAACCTAAGAAATTAACATTGCATTCATCATATCCTTAAGTATCCATTTTTTCCTCTTGTTTATTCCATTTTGTTCATGTATATAAAGGGATGAAAGCTCGTGAATAATCACAACTTTTTTCACAATAATCAGCAAGAAAATCAGTACTACACTCACCACCTCTATCAGACCGTAATCTCTTAATTTTCCTTTCCAATTAGTTTTCAACCTCAGGTTTGTATTTCATAAATGTTAGGTTCGGATCGTGCATCTCATACATAATATATGTCAAGTAGACGCACTGGAAACAAAACAGAACCTTAAAAACCAGATCTACTTAGGCATATAGATATAGAAAAACAAAAACATGAAATGTAAGATATTTACATACCTTTCTGACAATCTCCTTCGTTCTTTTTTTGTGCTAGCAAAGATAAGAACTCTTGAGAGAATCAGAGAGAAAAATTGTGTGTGTAAGAAATAGAACCTTTCTTATTCATTTGTTTCTTCCACAAAATACACGAAAATCATCTCAATTTTTTGCACCATTTGGCCTTCCATAACCCCCATCACTAATGGAAAGTTATAAGAAGTTAATGGTCATGAATAACATGCATTAATGGAAGTTCTGGGAAGTTAATGACCATAAATAACATGCATTAATGGAAGCCAACAACATTTGTTTCTAATCCATTGCATGTAACGTTTTCTATCACGATCACGTCGCAATACAATCCCAAAACACTCTCTCATATCTTGAATCACCATTCAACATCATTTTACTCATCCTTCAGATCTTCTATGTGTGTGACCCATTAGGCTCCCGATTATATTGGCCACTTGAATTAACACTTAATTCAAGTAAGTCAACAACGGTATCTAGCAACACGTCATGACTCTCAATTGACTGTAAAGTTAGTGATTTTTTCCATACGCAATATTGCCATGCAATTGTCCTTTCACTATCTATACCCCACTTGGTTTAAAGTATCGTTAACATGTCAACTCCTACTAGACTGACTACGTCACATCTAGTCCAAGTGTTATTAGATCTTATCCTAAGGATCTCATTACTCTATATATCGTTGAAGAATCTCTTCATGACACATATATGCTCTGGCCAGAGACTTTCGAACAATGGCCTCGACAAAAGGCCATAGGTATCATCTCCTTCTACCAAGAGTGGTGAATCCTTTATTGGATACTCAGTTACCTTGGAATACCTCAAGCTGTATCCAATCACCACCCTATGAGTAACTCCTAAAAGGCACTGATGAATGGAGTCAAAGCACAGGATCAGTATCCAAGATATCCTTGAGCATCTCAAGTTAAAGGATACTTGCATCATTGCTATAATGAGACTATCATTGACACTAGAATAAAATATCCATATGATTATCTCATAGTAGGTCAACCCATTGCACTTACTATCTTTAGTAAGCATCCACATTTTAACTTTAAACAACTCATGTCTACAGTTTATGAGATTTCCTACTTGATCTAATCAAGGAGTATAGCCTGTGCTAGTCTATCCGGATTAATGACATCCCATCTCAATAATCCTATAACTAGGGAAAGTTTAGATACTAACATAATTACACATGATAGGAATCTCACTATCATGATCTCATCATGATTTTCTCAATGTTATGTTTTGTATCAAGGACTTCATTAAATCAATTTAAGATCAACATCAAATCCATAAACGTATGAACATCGAAATAATGAAAAATGCCTTTATTAATCATAAAATGATTTGTACAATAAGTGCTAAAGGTGATTGCCTTTAGAGCACTTCTCTATCAATCTACAACACTTTTATTTTTCAATAAGTAAACCTTAGTAAATCGAGAACAATCATCTGAAAAAGTAATATAATAACTCATGCCTCCTTTACTCACACAATTCTTAAAATCACCCAATTTTATGTGTACCAAGTCTAACAATTGTGACTCTCTATCGATCATTGACTTAAAAGGTTTATTAGAGTGTTTAGCTTTAACACAAATTTGTCATTTTTCCATTTCATTGTTGATCTGGTTAGGCAACAAGTTTAAGCTTTTCATCCTTTTAATTGACCTCACATTCATATGCTCAAGTCTAGAGTGCCATAGATCTAGAGAATCAACAGTATAAGTAAAAGAAGTAGACGCATTCATTTCAATATCAAGTACAAATAAGCCCCCGTTACAAAACCCTTTACCAACAAAGTTCTCATTCTTAGTCAAAACTAGCTTATCAAAATCAAAGTTAAGTTTAACACTAGCTTTGTTAAGTAATGCACCAGAAATCAAGTTTCTACGAACATTTTCAAAAGCCAAAACTTTTCTAGAGGTGAATTTGAGATTAACCTTCTTAACTCCTTGGACAAGAACTTTACTAGAACTGCCTATATACACGAACTCACCATTGGAAGCATCACTAAATTCCTTGAACATGTCTTTGATGGTGTAGATATGACGTGTAGCTCTTGTATCAACGATCCACTCCACCAAATTTCTAGCAAGGTTGACTTCAGAAACTACAGTAGTAATGACCTCCTCCTCGTCACCACCATCAGCTTCGGCCATATTAGTTTGAGACTTAAGAAAATTCTTCTAGTTACCTTGTTAGTACCCCTTTTGGTTTCCTTTCTTGAACTGTCATGGTTTTTGTCCTTGATCCTTCTTCTCATAGTTGATTCTAGCTTGGCAAAAAGCAATAGGATGGCCTGACTTATGGCACCACCAATAATCACCATCAATCCTTTTGCATCTGAATTGACCGTGCTTGTTGTTGTTGATAGACTTGTTGTGTCCACCATTCTTATTGGAGTTACCTGAGTTTTTTGTGTTTAATAATGAGTTTATCATATAGTTGAGCAATGTTTCCCTAATCATATGGTTATCTTTAGTTATCTTAGGGTTGGTATTGTCACTAGGAATATCATGAAACAGCACATAATCAATTTTGTATTACTAAAAGTAAAACAGAATTTTCTTAGACCATCGTTTGAAGTTTCTCCCATTTAGAGGGTCTAATCTCATTAGGTCTGGTATAATTTTCTAGGCTATGGTGACAGGGGCAAAATCTATGTGGGGAAGAGTAAGGGTAAAACCTACGTTGGTTTCATTCTTACCTGAGTTTTTTGTGTTTAATAATGTTAGCCTTAACAGTAGGGGCAGGGGTGAGTGATTTGGCTTTGTTCTGTATACGGTTGACATCCTTAATCTTTATATGCCCTATCAACTTTTGTAGCTTCATTTGTTTCTTTTGATGCCTCAACTAGTTTTATACTCATTCTATAAGGCGGGCAATTTCTCAATAAGGGCATTAGCTTGAAACAACTCACACATGTTCATACCCTTAACAAGGATTTCAATAACTAGGTTTTCATACTTATGTAATTGGTCTATAATGAGCTTATCATCAACAACTGTAAACTTTAACCTCCTAGCAAATGCATATTTCTTTGTACTGGCATCATTAGTCCTATATTTAACTTCTAAGGCATCCCAAATTTCTTTGGCAGTTTTGTACTCGCAATAGATATCAAATAATGAGTTTATCATATAGTTAAGCAATGCTTCCCTAATCATATGGTTATCTTTAGTTATCTTAGGGTTGGTATTGTCACTAGGAATATCTTGAAACAGCACATAATCAATTTCGCACTACTAAAAGTAAAACAGAATTTTCTTAGACCATCGTTTGAAGTTTCTCCCATTTAGAGGGTCTAATCTCATTAGGTCTGGTATAATTTTCTAGGCTATGGTGACAGGGGCAAAATCTATGTGGGGAAGAGTAAGGGTAAATCCTACGTTGGTTTCATTCTTAGACTACATATCGAATATGGAAACAGATATGACTTAGACAGAAATAATTAAACAGCATGAAGAACATAACAATTTTTTTTACTGATATTGAAATAAACAAACAACAACAAGAATATAATGGTATTCCAACTTATACCAAAATAAACAAATAGCAATAAGAATAGAGCAATCAACAAAGAACATCAAGAACATAACAATATCCTGACAAAGAGCATGCAGAACAAAACAATTTTTGACTTAGATTGTTAGCGAAAATAGTATAAAAATTAAATTGGCACAACTTGTTTAAATGTAATGCATCGTGAAAATCATTACCCTAAGTCGGAAATATCCCCTCTACGGTGCAACAAGACAACAAAGTTTGACCTTAGAGTTAACGTCTTCTCTACCAGCTTCAGTGCACTCCAAAGTGTAGAGTAAAAATTGTGTACGAGAAATTTAAAAAAAAAGTGGAAACTAGAAGAGAACAAATATGCATGTGCTATGAGGAGAAGAGGATGCGTGGGTGGTCTAAGAGGAGGAGAGATGTGTGTCTTATATACTAAAGAGGGAATGTCGTTATAATAAAATTAAAAGGAACGTTGATGGGTAATAATAGTGAGAATATGTAGAGATTTAAGAGCGATGGTCAAACATTAACGTTAGTAACTAAAAGGCATTAAACCAAGTTTTGGAATAACAATATCAACATTTTCATCATATTTGCTATATTCTTAAATTTTATATTGGAGACATATTTTCTACCAACATACAAGAATTTGGTCTTGAGCATTGAAGAAAAGTTTCATGATGCTTCATTGTTTGCGTGCATGCCATGCGCAATAATTTTTGTTAAGTTGTTGAATAATTGATTGTTTAAATTTAGTGATTTTAATTTGCATAAAGAATCAAACTATAAGTATTGTTTCTTAACACTTTTACACCATAGGCTCTACTAAGTGCACTTTTGCTCTTTTAGTCAGAGTTATAGACTCATCACTCATTTTAATTATAACGATAATTGAAAAATTCAGGTAGACGTAAAATATCTCGTAATTTTCCATGATATTATAAGTAAACTAAAATCCAATATCCAACGTAACTAAGTTCGCAAGTTATGTGTGGAAAAGACTAGGAAAAAAGTGAAGTGAAGCCATTTATTCGGTTTATTTATGAGGAATTGATTCACTAAATTGATTAGGAGCTCTTTTAAGAGCTGAATACTTCTACTTCCTCTCATTGCTAAAAATACATGAAGATGAAGCACCAAACATATCCTTCTCCATGAAGTGTATCACTACACAAGGTCGAAAGGAGGAAGATTTTATGTGGCCAAATAAAAATTAATATATATTCCTCTTAATTAAAAAAAGTGGTTGATTTCAATTAACAAATTTCTTAAGGACTAACCTAACTTGTTTATCATTTATAAAACTCCTTAATTATGACATCAGGCATGATAGTTTTTGTTTAGTCTTAATCATGATTATATGGTAAATTTTAATCAGTATCATTTCATCTTTTGAATAGAAGCAAAATAAAGCGGTTTAAGATCGGCAGTAACTGGTGATCATATGCATGGCACAACCGCATTGTAATTCAAAATTCTAACCAATAAGAACATGCATTCATGGTCGGGTTGAGACTTGAGAGCTTTGGAAGTGATGAAAATGGATATACATACGGCCCCTGACATTATTTGGCCTATAGGATATAGGTATTATAGGGGTCCCTAGGCGCGGAGACTTCCTCCTATCTGAAGAGATGCTTTTGACTCTTTATCATTTGGTTGGCCCCATTTGTTTGACTATTATATGACCATGTCATGTGGGTGGGGTAGGGCATAACAGCAAACCTTTTCTTGTCAACATTTTTACGCCACCGATATGTCATAATTGACTACTTTCCTCTTCTTCTCTCTTCGAAGCGCTGCATAAACTCAGGATTTCTTGGTGTACATATTATCCCCTACCAATAATCCAAGCACAATACTATTAAATGAACGTTAGCATCGTCTACGTATGATGAACATGGGAAAGACCTTAGAAACAAAGCAGCCTACCAATACTATATTGGAAAAGAGAGCGTTTGGACACACGAAAGAAACAGAACTTTTAATGTTCAGCTTCTTCACATATGTATCGTTTGGGTTAATCACCCTTGTTTCCGTGTTATTCTCTATATGATGTAACATTTATCGCCGGGTCATTTTCATAATGTTAATGGTAAAAGTAAATTATTAAAGGTCTTGCGAAAATGAATGTTTAATCCGTAAATTATTAAAGGTCTTGCGAAAATGAATGTTTAATCCTTTCGAGTAAAAAGATTAATAATTCATAAGATGAACTGGCTAAGTTTAACCTACAAATAAATGAGTGGTTTGAGTATCTAATCAGAAGCATAATAAGGAATCAAAAAGGAAACAAATGGGGGCAGTTAGGCTTTATCTTACTTGTTTAGGGGACGATATAGTAGCATTGGAGACATAATAAATGATTTTACCTTTGATGTTCGTTGTAAATATATAGTAGTATTGGTGACATAATAAATGATTTTACCTTTCATGTTCGTGGTAAATATATAGTAGTATTGGAGACATAATAAATGATTTTACCTTTCATGTTCGTGGTAAATGTACAACTGTGGCACCTTATTAGGCCCCAGTTTATATTGATCACTATACACTTTTATATTAATTAGCTTCTAATCTCCCTTTTGGTCACAATATATAATCCAAAAGAGGATTATTTTTCTCAATTTTTGTAATGGCAAATTGGTCCATCTCCACCCATCCTGAGATGTGAAAGTCAAGTTTGTGACCAAAAGCTAGCCTCGAGAGATGGGAACTATTTACCCTTTGTTCCCTTTCTCCTTGGAGTGTAGAGTGCTTAAACTACTTTTAACTTGCTTGAATTACGGAACGAGGAATGCTCTATTATAAGCAATATTATAGGAACAATAAAGTTACCGTCTTCAATTACGGAAGTTCCTATCCATACACAAAAGGGAAGAAAACAGGGAAACCGGAGGATCATAAAATAAGAAATGCAATGAACACTTTCCCGCATGTCCCTACTTTTCATTTACAAATCTCCTTTGCAGATTTCTAAGTTTCGGATTAGAATAGAAGCATAAATCATTAGTTAAGGGCTCTTTTGATTTTATTTAAAAAATTTTAATTTTGGTTTCGTAAATGGTTTTTGTTCTTTTAAGTAAATAAAAACTTATTTAATTGTAAAACATATTTTATTGTTAATATCTGCCCAATTATGTTTTGTCACTAAAGATAGAAATATTCAAAATAATCATTTAAAAATAATATAATATATCTATATAAAGTTAACGTACTCAATACACAAGACTCTCCACTTTACGGAAGTTTAAAGAAGGTCATCAATATATGCACTCTTATCCATGTATTTTTACAAAGAGGGTGTTTTCATAATTCAAACTTGTAACCTTCTGTTCACAAAAGAACAATTTTTACTAATTGCTCTAATTTTTATTATATTACAGTTTTTTATGAATCCTAATTGTTAAAAATATTAATTATAAAATAAATAAATTATAATTGTCATGTAATACATATTTAATAAAAATAATTTATTTTAATTTCATATAAAAATGTATGAATATTTAAAATTTGAAAATATTTTATTCTTATTCTAAGATTTGAAATTTTTTATTTTTAAAAAATGTTTTTAAATATATATTATTTATTATGGAATAATTAAATTATGATGGACATAAATTTTTATTAGCAATTAAATTTAAATTTTATTTTAATTAACATAACTTCTGCAAATTTCATAAATTTTGAAAACAAAAAACAAAAACAAAAACTGAACGTATAATTTAATTTTTTAAAAAAAAGAAAAACCTAAATTGAAGGATTGCTATGTATCACGAAGATTTAGTAGGAGGATGAGCTGTATAGAAAAGCAAAAAGTTCAATGATAACAACGCTTCCAAATTTTATCAATTAAGCTTTTGATATTTGTTATTATATCAATATTTAAATGATGTCAAAGTCTTTTATTATTTCTACTAAAAATATGTGACATAAAACTTTATATGCGTAGATGATAAGCTAAAGCTAGTAATATAAGAATTAGATATTTAATTGATAAATTTACAATTTTAAAAATTTTCTAGCTTCTCATAATTTGTCCTAATTGTTTAATCAATTATATATTAAATCTTATTTGGATTTATATAAAATTTTGTTTTTATGATATTTGCAATTCCTATTCCATCATAATACAACTATCCAAATCGATTAGTTATATTCTAATAGAACAAAATTATAATGAATCTAACAATTAAAGATAATTCAACCAGACATTCGTACTTTTGTGCTATGCTTATACTTCATTAGTTGTTGCACCGCATAAACTCCATAATACAGCCCAGACTTCCAACATCCACACATAATCTGCACTCAACATCCAACATAGTTCCAAGCAAGCCGGCTGGCTTTACACTTATATATACACACTTGACCGGAGACTTAACCACCCATTAACTTGACACAAGCTTTCCTATTTGAAACAGTAAATTAACTACAAGATGAATCCCACCTGGTCATCTATGGAGTCGTCGTCGGATCATTTTGATTACGGCTACCATAAGACTGCCTTGGAATGCCATGGTGATTATTGAGATCAGGGTCACCAACATTACCATCCCTATTTTCTGTCCCCGCGTTGCCCTTTTCCTTGCTTTGCACCGTCGTTGATGATTCACTGTTGGAGTTGCCTTCAACCAATATCAGCCTCCTAGTGGTGGCACAAGTCAAATCCACCATAACAAGAAGCACAAGCACCAACAAGAAGGATATTAGCTTCATGATTTTTAGTGAGAGAGAGTTCGTGAACCTGATCCTGATCCTGATCCCGATCCTTACATAAGGGACGCAGAAGCCTGGCTGGCTACTTATAGAAAGGAGCAGAGTGGGCGTAAAGGTTATTAAAATCTGATTGTGGACTTTCCATTAATGTGAATGATAGCATAACTGACTTGATGTTGCCAGTGTGTGCACTGTTAATGATATTTTTCAGCGACAAAAACATAATGCTGCACTTCGTTTCATCTCCGAATGAGAAAGAACCACCTTATCATGCTGGAGGGCCAACCAAATGCACTTTCTGATGTCCTTATAGCAAGAGATATATCCTCAATCCTTCCAACAAATCTGATAGAGACGAAAACAATAATATAAGCTCACATTAGCCGCCATTAATTAGGAAGCCATGACGTACGATATTAACCCAGTTCTTGATCTCAGCATGTTATGTTTAGTTTTTTCTTGGTCAGCATAATTAATATCAGATCCATCATCAGTTAATTTGTAATTTATGTGATATATAGGTGAGTGTCAATTCATATATAAGAAAGTTACAGAAGATTTCGTATAAAGTTGAGTGTCAAATCTCATAAATCTGCCGTGACGGCATCTACCTTTATTGCAGAAGCTAAAAATCTCGCGTTGTTTACCAAACTTGTGTTGGTATTTTATCTTATTACAAAGCTGAATCTAAGACATAACAGCTGTACGTTTAAGAAATCTGACATCTGTACCACATATAACGACAGCTCACTTCCAAATTCATGTAGTTTTCTTCCACGGTTCGTGGCTTGAGTCTAGATTCTTCTAAACGTGTTTCTTCTCGTACTTTACATGATTATAAAAAATCATGGTTCTGTGTACCGATGCTCTTGACTGAGAATTCTCTGTTTCTTGTTGTCGAAACTGAAAACAGAGCTAAGTCTAATGAAAATTTTACAAGACGACTTGAATGTTCCATTGAAGTGCACCTTCTGATCATAATTCCTGCAAATAAACCAAGACTACGATGAAACAAAAATCTGGACACCTACTCCTTTTGTCGATTACCAAGAAAAAACAGAATAAATGGAATAATCCTTAAGCAAATACACTTATCTTCAAGTTCTTTCGATTAACTACTCTTGTTGGCCAACTCTATATTTGTTGAAGAAAACTCCAACAGTATGCTGCTACTCATGAATTGAATATTAGGACAAGAAAAAATCCCGCCAGATCATGGACAAACTGTCAATCTTTAGGTGAGACGTGTGCGTTTCCCTATGTGTTCTTTTTGGAATAAAATAATAAAAAAGCTATGAACTGGGTAGTCGGTGCCCATTATCTTCTGTTTCTTAGCAAGCACTGGTTGTGTCCTTTCTTGTGTTCACATGTAGACATGCCAAATTAACTAAGAAACTCGTAGGAAGCCTGCACCAAATAGAAAACAAGGAAATGGTAGAAAGATGCTTGCAAGCATGTGACTTGTAACTCTTTCTCAAGCCTTTCGTACCAACTTTTAAATGCGCAAGCATAGAGATTTACCACTCTCACACAATAGATCTCTTGTCCGCCAATATTCTACCTATTGTTTCCTGCTCTTCCTTTCTCGAAGTCCTTTGTTCAGACTTCAGACACGAACATGAAGCAACAAAGTACATGTTCATTCTTTTCTAGCACTCTAGTAATGTTGCTACTTCTCTTGTCACACACTTCAACATCAGCCATAGCTGGGGAAGTTGGTAAGCTAAAGGACCTCATATGATTAATCGTTGAAATTTCAGCTACTGCTCAGTCTATTTTAAAGAAACTTCGAAAATCTATTATATAATCTGTAAGCATTTATATGATGCAGAGGATGAGAAGGAGTTTGATTACATTGAAGGAAGCGAGAAGGGACCGAGGCAATGGGGAAAGCTTAACAAAGAATGGGCGGCATGTGAGGCTGGAAATCTGCAGTCTCCCATTGACATGTCGAGCCAACGAGTGAAGGTTATCAAGAAATCAGCTAAACTAAACAGGAATTACAAGCCCAGTAATGCAACTGTCAAGAATCGAGGGCATGACATTTCGGTAAGGAAGTCAGAAGTCCTTTGTTACTTTGCTTTTATACGTTCAACTGTGGCTATCTGTTAACAAATCTTTAGCTTAAGTTAGCACGCACAGAAATTCCTAAACAGTAGAGGGATTCAGAAATCAATACCATCTCATCATCTAAAATATTTTCTAGCCGACCTAGTGAACAGAACTTAAAATTTGAGGGAAAAAGCATCTTTTATCCTTCATAATACATGCAATTTGGAAAACCGCGTTCTCAACACTGCAAACATGGAAATAGAAATTGTTAATTGTAAGCTTCATACGTTAGTTGAAATTGTGTTATAGAATATCTGAAGTGTTGCCAATCTTATAAGTTCAATTCTGACCCTTTAATATCGGTTGCAGCTTCAATGGGAAGGACACAATGCAGGGTCAATAACAATTAATGAAACTGAGTACTTTCTCCAACAATGCCACTGGCACTCACCTTCAGAGCATACCATCTATGGCAGAAGGTCTGTATCCCGGTCTCTCTGTTCGTATTCAAAAACTTAAACAGCAGCCTACCTAATCAAATTGTTTCCTTACATAAGGTATGACATGGAACTCCACATGGTGCACGAAAGCCCTGACCCCAACGTGAAGAACAAGATTGCTGTTGTAGGAGTCATGTACAAGATTGGTCACCGGCCTGATGCATTTCTTTCCAAGGTACAAATTCCTTGAATCTTTGGTATCTCTCAACATTGTTAATTTGATAGACACTGGTGAGACTTAACGGCATTATCGACTCGTATCTGCTCCTTTGACTCCTAATTGAATTGCTTCCCAAAATGGCTTCTAAATTAGTGAATGCTATTCATCTGCTCAGTTGTTGGGTGATCTAAAGTTCATGACTGACCAAAAGTTAAAGATATCAAAGGGAATAGTTGATCCCAAGGAGATAAAGGTTGGTGGGAAGAAATACTATAGATACATGGGTTCTCTCACTGTTCCTCCCTGCACTGAAGGTGTTATCTGGACCATAAGCAGAAAGGTAAAGCTCACACTCCCTCCTCAAGACGCATAATCTTTTCATTCTTTCCTTTAAAGTTGTTGTGCATAACAAGAAATTTGCTTACCTTGAATTCTTTCAAATGCAAGCAGATACGGACCGTCTCAAAACAAGAAGTTGCAGCACTCCGGGAGGCTGTTCATGATGTTAGTATACATTCTTCAATTTGTATAAAATTATGAATCATTTTACTAATGTTAGTGTCAAGTAACCTTTCTGGTTAATACGCAGCATGCAGAAAGAAATGCCAGACCGGTTCAACCACTCAATGGGCGAGAAGTCGAACTCTACATCTCCAACCAAGAGTAGCCCTCCAGCTAGATAAGCTCTTCTAAATGTCATCATACACATCGTATCAAGTCTTGTGAAGGAGGTCGAATCCATAAGTTTTGAAGGAGTTGTGTAAGATTTTCCTAGAGATTGAGGAGTGCCTTGACTATTGGAAATTGGAAGAAGAACATGTAGAACAGGCAATTATTTCACAGGAAGGAGATCCTTTAGAATTTCAACCATAAAATCATAGATCCATTAGTTTGATTCGGACTTGGACAACGCAAAACAGCAAGAATAATTTATAAGCTTTTCATGATACAAGGCGAAAACATATGTTCGATTTTGCACTTCTGAAACCCACAATAAAGGGTCACGGCAACTAATTAAACTCTAAAAACAACATAACCATGGTCCATGGGCAAGATAGGAGGTTTAAAATTCACGAGAGGGAGCATTGTTTGACTTAGGTTGGGAGGCCCTATTTACAAAATGTCCCAAGGTATTTTTGTTTGGCTCCTTTAGACGTATAAACTCTTCTCTTCTTTTCCTTTCCAATGTGGGATTTGTTCCTACTCCAATACTTCCCTTCAAGTCCACACGTCATCTGGGCTTGTATTCTTGTTGAACCTAAGAAATCACAGGTCCATCTTTTTTCTTGCATTAGGTCTTCCTTATTGAGCCTTCTTCATTGTTAGGCTTCAGGTCTTAGGCCGCAAGTCCATGTCTTTCATTATGTCTGGGTCTTTCTCACTAAGCCTTCAATTTTTGAGCTTTAGGCCCATTGTCTTTCATTATACCTGAGTCTTCCTCATTGAGCCTTCATTATTGGGCTTCGAGTCTTGGATTGCAGGTTCATGTCTTTTCATTGATGGGTTTCAGGTCTTGAGCTGCAGGATCTTCATAGGCCGAAACAAAGCCATTGAGCTCTAGTACCATGTTGAAAATTTAGAGAGGATGAATATGTGTGAGGGGGAAGCATTGATTGACTTGGAGTTGGGAGGCCCATTTCAGGCATTTTGGTTTGGCTCCTTTAGACTTATAAACTCTTCTCTTCTTCTTTTCCTTTCCAATGTGGGATTTTGTTCCCACTCCAACATGAGGCTACCAAAAATGGCTTGTAATAAATTTCAAGTGAATAGCGGGTATATCGTAATTACAAGATTCAGAAGAATTGAGTTCCTTGTATTTGATAGAGAAGGATTACGAAGTTGGATCTTTAAGTGTGAAAATTTTTTCAAATTGGACAAAACTCTTGTAGAATTAAAGGTTGTAATTACTACCATGCGTTTGATTGGAGAGTAGTTATCCTGGCATTAGTTATACCTAAGAAACTGGTTAATCATGCAACCCATTAATTAGGGTGAAATTTGAGGAAGATCATTCTCCATATTCTTTTGTTACAGGGGTCTTTAATCCATCAAAAGTAAGATTCCTATAATAAAAATGCCACAGCCAATCTTTATCTCCTTATTTGATTAAGAAACATGATTATTGCATATGATGAGATACATACCAAACATTTTATTCGCAGTCATTTTAACGTGAGCAATAATTAGGCCTAAATTGTTATCATGAATGCTGCGTACACCATATTTAATAGCAATCTCATACCCTTTCTCTTGCAGTTGGCCAAGACTTAGAAGATTGGTCTTCAAATCTAGAACATAAAAAACATTAAAGATGGTTTGAATATCATAAATTTTAGTTTGAATCGTTACCTACCCTTTTCCCATGATTAAAACTTTAGAGTCGTTTCCAAACTTTATAGAGTCTCGATAGGATTCATCTAGAATGGAGAAAGCTGACATGTTTCCACACATACAATTGCTGCATCCAATTTCGAAGTACCATAAATGTTGATGAATTTCCTCTTTCACTTGCTCCTTCACTTGGTAAGCCAATGATAAAGAGATTTCTTCTTCATTTTCTGCAAAATTAGATTGCTTTACTCCATCTCTATTTAGGTTAGTTTGACATTTTGATTTATAGTGGCCATACCGGTGACATCTATAGCATTCAACTTTTGATTTGTCCGTTGACTTTGGCTTGGAGTGAGTTGAATTGTTGTTGTTATAGCTTCTTCCTCTACCTTGACAATTAGGAGAATTTTCTTCAGATTACTAGTGTGAAGGCTTTCCATCACCATTATTGTTGCATCTGCCCCTTCCTCTTCCATAACCACCACCTCTTAATGTGAAAGAGTGATTGTCAGATGAGACTTGACGAACTTACTCCTCCTTGTCTTGCCAATTCATTTTCTACTCTTGAACCAGCAGTGAACTTTCCAATTCGCCAATTGAAAGTTCTTTAATATTATTAGATTCTTTAATTGAACAAACAACATAATTGCATTTTGATGCCATGGTGCGAAGAATCTTCTCAATTATTGTGACATTTTCCAAGTTCTTGCTATGAATTTGCATTTTATTTGTTATTGCCATAGTCCTTGAAAAGTAATCTAAAACTGATTCTCCCATCTTCATCCTTAAAGTCTCAAAATCAGTACAAAGTGCTTGCAATTGTCTTTTTACCTTTAGTCCTTAATCCGTCTTCTTTATATAATCCTAAATAGGCTTGGAAGTGTCTTTACAAATAATGGTTTTCAATATTGAACGATCAATTGCTTAGAAAAGATAATTTTTTTACTTTGAGATCTTTCAACTTCAATGCTTTATATTATGTCTTTTGAACATCTGTGAGGACAACACCTTTTGCAGTTTCTATTACTCCAGAAACAAAAACTATCCAATATTCTTTGGACCTTAAGAAATTCTTCATAAGTATGCTCCAGCGGTTAGATGACCGTCAAAACATGGTATAGTTGGCTACCCAAAATTAGATTTTGTAGCCATTGTTGTGAAATACAATTGCTACTTTTATTTCTCTCTTACCTCACATGTTTCACTCTCTACAGTCTCTTACAATCTTAATTCACCAAGCTCTGATACCACTATTAAAACTTAAACTTACAATTTATTAAGCAAATTAAAGCCTTATATAGGCAATTACATTAACAATAAAAACATGATAAAAACCACACGTTTCCTTGACTAACAGACTCCTATTTTAGCTCTAATAGTGTCCCATTTATTCATGAAGAGATCACACTCCTAAAGACTAGGACAACACATAACAAGATAAAAATAACTTAACAGTTGACGGTAATATTTCTGACATTAAATAGATGTCATCGGATAAAGATTACTATTCAAGATTTGATTTTTTTGTCACACAAATTGGTAATTCTCAAATTTTATTTAGTAAGCTTATTTTTAAGAGATTAAAACTAGAGATAGAATACTCAGTTAAGTTGTTTAATCGAAGAAACCTAAAAAAAGCTTATGAAGGCTATCAAAAAACAAGACTTGATATTTCAACAATATGCAACAACTTATAAGTGACAATGAATAAATTATAAAAACAAAGTACAAGCCATTAAGGGGTGTTAACTCGACCTATAATCGTTGAAAATGATGTTAAGGCAATAAAAGCAAGGAGTAGCATGGAGATTGACGAGAGGAGAGTTAAAGGATTATGTTTTTGGTGTGATATGAAATTCACACGTAGACATAAACGCAAGAAGAAGTGGTTTTCATATGTATGTAGTACAATAAGAGGAGAAAGAAGATGGAGAAATGGAGGCAATGATATCTGATAGTCAACATGAGATTTCCATCCAAGTTATGACAGGTAGAATCACTACTTCTTATAAACAAATGAAAGTGAAAGGAGCCTTTAATCAGAAAATAGTTTATATATTTATTGATGGAGATAGAACATATAATTTTATTGATGATGCTTTAGTTAAAAAATAAGAAGAGTGCTTGAAAATATTGATCCAATAATGATTATAGTAGGATGGGGGTTGAAATTTTGGTGTAATCAAAGGTATATATGATGAATGGTCATTGGTTCCAATTTGATGCTTTGGTCATTAAAATAGGGGAAATGATAGAGTATGTGGAGTTTAATGGCTAGCTAATTTGAATGTTATGGTATTCTATTTCAAGAAAAGAACTATGATGTTTGATTGGAAGGGAAAAAGAGTGAAGTTGACAGTAGCTTTTAAAGAAAAGTTAAACGGATGTTGAGTGGGTATTTGGAGAAAAACAATAACGTTATTTGTAAATTTTTCTTGATATATCAAGGAAGCCAATTAAGATAGAATACATCCATTACTTATGGAATGCATTCGATGGAAGCAATAAGAATATATCACTAAGGTAAGGAGTATCTGAAACAACTAATACAGAATTTATTGAGGCAATATGAAGATGTTTTTTTATGGAAGCAAATGGCTTATCCCTTAAATGAAAACATGATCATAAATAATGTTAAAAGAGGGAACAAAAATGATAAATATCAAACCACAAAGATACACCGGATTGCAAAAGAGGGCTATTTAGAAGTTAGTAAAGGATATATTGAAACAATGAGTAATTAGAGAAAGTTTCAAACCATTTTCATCTCCTATCATTTCGTTAAAGAAGAAGGATTAATGATATAAAATATGTGTAAATTGTAGAGCTTTAAACAAATGTGCTGTGAAAATTTCCTAGTCTACTATTTAAAGAGTTGATGGATGAATTAGGAAGAGCTAGGTCTTTTTTCAAAATTGGATCTTAAAGCTAACTATCATTAAATCATGGTGTTCGATGGAGATATTCAAAAAACTAAATTTTGAAATCATGAAGGACATTATGAGTTCTTAGTTATGCCTTTTAATTAACCAATAATCTAGCAATATTTCATAGACTGATGAATTCCACTTTTAAACCATTCTTAAGTAAGTTGTTGGTATTTTTCAATGGCATATTAGTATAAAGTTCCCCTTTACAACTTCATTTAGAGCATCTTTAAAAAGTGTTACACTTATTAAAAGGAAAGTAGTTATTTGTTATGAATCGTGTTGCTTTGGGGTTGAGAGAGTATATTATCTTAGACATTTCATATCAATTGAGGGAGTTTCAATAGATCCTAAGAAGGTTGAAGCAGTTTAGAAATGACAAGTTCAAAAGATGTTGAAGCAACTCAGGAGATTTCTAAGATTGACACGTTATTATTGTAGGTTTTACATGGATTATGGTCAAGTAAGTAGATCATTAACAATGTTGTTGAAGAAAAATGCCTTTAAGTGGCAAGAAGAAGCTCAATGTGCTTTTGTAACACTCAAGGAAGTTACAACCCCTATCTTAGCACTACCAAACATCAATAAAACATTTGTGATTGAAACAGATGCATCTGAATCTAGTTTAAGGGCAATTTTAGTATATGATGGGCATCTTCTACCATATGTAAATGAGGCTCTTTCAGATAGGTACAACAATTTGTCTACTTATAAAAAGAGCTATTAGTTTTGGTGATAGGAATTCGATATTGGTCAAATTATTTGAAGGGAAAGAAATTTGTAGTGTAAACATACCACAATGTTTGAAATATTTGTTGGAACAAAAGATTGCTACACCTTTACCACATACTTGGTTATCAAAATTGTTGGGATTTGATTTCAAAATAAAATATAAGGAGACTGAAAATATAATAGTTGATAGATTTTCTTTATGCTATGATGGTTTATCACATTGAAATGAATCTTATGGAAGAAATTAAGGATAACTGGAACACTAATGCAAAATTATCTTAGTTGATTCATAAGCTGAAGCAAGGTAAGGTTCGTGACTCTTGTTACACTTGGAATAAAGATTTCTGATATTGGAAGTATTGGTTGGCGAAAAGGGGTGATCTTTCATTATGACAAAAGGTTATATCTTTATTTCATGATACATTTATAAGAGAGCATTGGAAACAACTTTTCTACCAGTTCGAGGTAAGATTGCTATTATTGGACCTTTACAAACTTCACGTCTCAGCTAGATTACTACTAGGTTTCTTGTTGTTGTATTTATAAGAGAGCATTGGCTACTTGCAAGAAGTTGGCTTTGTATTTCTATTAGCAAAGGATGCACTCACATATGTGGGAATACATTCAGAACGTGCGGCACTTGTCAGAAAAACAAATAGAAGCGGTAGCCACACCTGGCAAGTTGTAACCACTACCAATTCGAAAGCATGCATGGACGGATGTTAGCCAAAACTTCATCGGAGGTTTGCCCATTGATTGATATAGTCATATTTGCAGTGTTGACCGTTTCACTAAATATGCTTGCTTTATGCAATTATTCCGAAAAAGTTGCTTTAATGTATCTTAATTTTGTTTACAAATTACATGGCATGCCTATAACTATTGTGAGTTACAGTAACTTTTGGCATGAGCTTTTGATATTGCAAGGTCTTACTTTAGCTTTGTCTTCAGCCTATCATCTGCAGAACGGTAGCCAAACTAACCTACTTAATAGCACCTTGGAAACTTATGTTGTATGATTGATGACTCTCCTCAATTTTGAAATAGATGGTTGGCTTTTGTGGAATGGCAGGATAATAACATATTTCACACTACTATCCAATGTTCTCCTTTTGGGAATTATTTGGATTTCCACCTCCGATGGATATCCTATATTTTGCAGGTGAAACTTTCTGATTTCGCATTGTACAACGTGTGGGAGACGTTGCTTACCGGTTGGAGTTACCAGCTGAGGCGAGAATATATAATGTTTTCCATATTTTACAACTCAAGAAACATGTTTATGAGACAACTCCAATTCAATCGCAACTTTCTCCTTTCAATCTGTCACTATATACCTTATTGCTATTCGCGATCGTCGCACGGTTAAAAGACAATAAACTAGCTGTATAGGAGGCTTCGGTGCAGCAGTCTAAGGACGAGTATGACGCTACTCAGGAGTTTTTGTATGACTTACAATAATGTTACCTAATGTTAATCTTGTAGTCAAGATTGTTAAAGAGGGAGATATTGATACAACTGAATAAGATAGAAGACGATAGGAAGTAAAAGATAAAAGTAGAAATAATAAAGAAGAGGAGAACGGTATCAGATTTACTAACGATACATTATCGTCCAATTCTTGTAAATACGAAATCGACAAGACAACTTCATCTTATAGGTACACGTGTAAATACAAGAGATAAGGAAGCTAATTACTATTATAACCGTTGCATCACAACATTATAGTACAACACTACCTGCCTGATACCCCAAATCCAAGATAAATCGACTGGCCTGACTTTGAGAATCTGGGGGTACCCCAAATGGCAAATGTGAAGCTGATAACAGATTAAGCAGGGTCAACAAAGGCGTAATCGGTCAATGATGCTCATCTCTCTCCTTTGTCTTTATCTCATGTCACCTTCTCCGCTTGCAGGACTGTCAACCTCGTGTTTATGATAACTCCACCCATTAAATAGTACAGAAGGGCTAAGCTCAAACACGGATAACCAATGGGAATGTGGGAAGAATGACGAAACAGTGTACCGCAGTTTGGGCAGAGATCAAATCATTCTTCGTACAGGAATTCAACCGTTGACCTCCCCTTCAAATAATAATTACTAAAAAGAAGCTATTCAGTTCAGAATCTCTTCAACCCTTGACGAACACGATGTAGGCCCGCCTTGTGTCCGCCTTGTATTGTAAGAGTTGCATTTCAGGCACTTGTGTGCTAAAATGTGGAAATTCACTTCAGATGTTTCACCGCAGTCATTGCAAAGGATCCAAACCTAATCACAGACACAAGATTGTCAACTACCATCTTGTTATGAAACATTGACAGGAATAGAACTTTGATATTTGGTCTTTCTGTTACTTACCATCTTATTCTGATAAATTTGGGGCATAGGTATTGAGGCAACCTGTTAAACCAGTCATATTTCAGCAAGAAACGATCACAAAGATTTTGAAATATCTACAACAACGTAATATAAATTTACCTCCTGATCAAGTTTTTTCCACACAGGAGACATATCGCAATATGATTTCGAGCAAACAGGACATGCATACCTGCGAGAGCATTCTTAGAGTAACAACCAAGTCGCCAATAGTTGAAAGGTAATAATGGGTTTCAAATTGACGCAACTAGTATCTTCTCTTGAAACTTACTGAAAATGCTGCTCCATCTGTTTGACACATTCCAAATGTATCGTATGTCCACAACGCAAGACTGAAATATCTTTTGTTGTATCAAATAAAAACTGTACGATCAAAAAATGAGTTAAGCACCTGGATCATTTCATAAAACAGAATCAATATTAATCTCTTCTCTTTCAGTTCAAATTTACCTCAAAGCAAACAGGACAATTATGATGCATTGCTTTTTCGATACAGCCATGTGAATCCTTCAACAAAGTTGAATAGCAACACCCTACAGTGGAAATACACAGCTCAGCTAAACTATGCTCAAGTAGCAAGCCAGTTGACAATACACCCAACAAAATGTTATAAAACTTAAGATTACAGTGATGATGTATGCATTGACGAAGAAATTTCGAAAGAGTTAGATGTATTAAGAACTTACCACATCCATTACAGTGGAAGAAATTTTCCTCTCCCCCAATTCTGCAATACAAAACACAAAAAATAAAAAAGTTAGGGAATAGTGTAGAACGACAAAGACTGCAAAAAGAAAAGGCAAGTTCAAATTTAGACCTGCAGATACCACATTCGTTGCAGTGATATTGCTGCTTTGAAACCTACAAAGTGTATTGATCAGTAAATAAGCGTGTAAAAGCAAGAATACGAGACCAAAAGATTTCAAGCAAAGAGGCTCACATCATCATCAAAAAACTTGCATTTAGAGCAGAAGTATTTCCCCATGCAAACCCCGCACTGGATGCAGTACTGTTGAACCTGGTTACATTTTGAGAAGGCATTAAAAACCCCTTTCAAAATAACTTAAATTTTAGTTTTCACAAATGGAGACTTACATCTTGCTCTGTGTGACACAATGAACAGATTACCTGAAAAACATTAGCAAAACAAAGACAACTGCATTAGTTTCTTTTTCTTTATTTTTTTCCTTTGGTTATGATAAATCAATTAAGTAAAACCACTAACAGAATTAAGGAAAAGGCAGAGGAGGAAAAGGAAAGACAATGAAAACAGGACTCCAAGAAAAGTGAAAGAGATAAGATGCTGTGGCAGATGTCCTAATCATTCAATCATTTTCAACATTTTTCTGATACAAATATCCAAACTAACATTATCTTCTTCAAGCCCAAACAAAAATGACATGATCACCACGCAAAGTAAGACAGTGCCCCCAGCAGTAATGAATAGTATAAAGAGTAACAGAATGTAAAAAGTTAATATCTTTCTTCTCATACTTCATATTTTGCAGGCTAAGTCAAAAGCTTCATTCATTTATTTTAGGGATAACCAATCCCTTTATTTTAACAAGCTCGAATAAAAACATAACAGGAATACTACTAAGAACCAACCCTCTTCAATTCGTGGCGAGGAACGTCATGACGATCATTGGGATTAACTTCCATTGAGTTCTGCAAAAAGGAAGAAACTGCTAAATGTTCAAGCTAAAACCTTTTTCTCATTCGGCAAAGGTCACCAACGTTGGAATGAAAATGAAAACGAACAAAGAAACGAAATTGATCTAGTAAAGCTAGGAGAAAAAGGGAACCTTGGATTCGTTATGGCAATGCCTGCAATCAAATATCTCATCACAACAGGGAGCTCTGATCTTGCATCTCCTTCTGTAGTGAGAGCACCTTTAAAAAATTCAAAAGAATCGAAGTAAGAAAGAGAAGAAAACATCAATTACAAGAAAACGTTGAGAAGGCACAGATCTCCTGAGAGAAAGGCTAATGATATGAAGTTTAAATATTTAGTTCATAACAAATTGAAGAAATTGACGCATACCCATAATTCCCAAATCCCAGATCCTCAGAGGAGATATCCCCATGAGCCATATATGACATCCCAGGCTCCAGCCTGCTATCCATTTCCTCCTTTAGCTGAAACACACGAAAACCACCTCAACTCAACTTTTGTTCCTATACTAAGTAGTCCACTAGAGAATTTAGCTCAAAATATATTGAACAAAAACATATGAAATCATTAAAAAAGTGAAGAGCTGACCCCAAAAGTTAGATAAAAGGAAACTTTTCCCTTCTCTTTATTGAAATACAAAGTGGCCTTGGAGAACTAAAACCACTCGAGTTTGCAAGAGCCAAGAGGACTAGAGGAGTCTTGCACATGGGGGAGGCTTTAAGGAGAGAATGAGAAGCGAAAAAGTTGGCTACTCAAAGAAAGAAAGGCAAAATATCAAATCACCAATTTATGTACAATTGTGCGTTAACCCTCTCAAACTCTTCGGTTTGTACCACAAGTAACTCCAACATTTTCAACGAAGACGATGATGACGAGGCGACACGACAGCGTCTGTCAGCCGACCCTAATTATTGCATATCTGAACTATATAATTTTCTTTTCCTATTCTCCAAAATATGAAAAGAAGGAATAAAAAATTGTGTCTAACTGGGAATTATTAGATGGAGAAGCCAAAACGGTGGCATTGCCATCAGAGCACTTACTTAGCTCAAGGGACACACAATACCTTCATAAAGTAACTTGAACGGCACCTCGGGCAAAGTCACCTTCCTAAGTTGTTTGTGTTTGTAGGCTCAGTAGGTCATAGTTTTTGCCTCGTGCTTTAGTGATAAGCAAAGTTGGCGAATGAGCAAGTTGAGCAGCGACGATGCTTTTCTTATCTGAATTGGATTGTGATTGCAAATACTAGTCTATCCTCGTTTCAGGATCCGCAGGTGCGTAACCGTAAAAGAGGGTATGACGGGGAAAGGAAGTTCTACTCTTGGCAGATTCTGCTGGGAAAAGAGTGGAGAGGGATGTGGTGTTCGCTGACCACGGTAATCCAAACTGAGCCAGGGTGTAATCCACGACAAAAGTTGAAACCAAGACAGGGGCTTTCTCTACTTTTATCACGTGTTGCAAGTCCTGGAACAAACTTTTCCTGATAAAAAAGTTAAATAGTTTTGAGGCATGGTTTTGTTCTTCGAAGCTTCGATAAGGATAACATCCACAGATTTTATCTATTTGCAGACCGTGGATGCGGTTCACGGATTTGTTTGAAAGTCCACGTTTGTATAAGGCAACTCGTTCTCGTGAGCTGGATATTTTCGAGCTGGCTAGGAGGGAAAACGCAAGAAAATGGCACGTGCAGAGATTTCCCTTTTGACTAGTAAATGCAGACTAAAGTTTAGAAATTGATTTTTGAATCCTCTTCGTTTCCCTAAGGTGTTGGATAAAGCCAAGCAAATGGTAAAGGTGTAATCAACTTGACGTAGTTGAGGTCTGGTAAGAAGGAAGCCGCCGCCATTAGCTGGATGTTGCTATGAGACATGTTGTCCTTAGGCTGCAAGTAATTTAAACCAAACTTTACAATTGACTATTTCCTCGTTTACTTGTTACATGAATTACACGGTTGAATGTACAGTTATGCATAAGCTGCCAGACAGGCGTGATTATGCAGACAAGTGTGATCTCTTCTCCCGCAAGTTGTGCATTCCCAATACAGAGACCTTTTTGTTTTAATTATTGTCAAACCCATTTTCACGTCATACATTAAAATTAATTTTATGTAAAAGATCCTTTAAAAGGTAAAAATTATAGGAACTTTGGTCCATTAAAAAAATCACTTTATATACTAAAACATTCTTTCAAAATATTCTAATGTTGAAATTTGGTCAACGAATAATGAGTATTAAATGTATAACATCAACACTATTTAACACATGATATGTTAGATTAATAATAAATTTATTATTAAAAATCATATAATTTCATATAAAATATGCTAAATCACAACTTAACCCCTAGAAATATGCATAATGTCGACATATCAATTTGCATATAATTTTTCTTGTTTCGAAATATTTTAAATAATTTTTATGTGCTTAACATACTCATCTAGAGTCTTACTTTATATTAAAATATTATTAAAATAAAGAAATTATTTTTTAATAGAAGCACGTTCATTAATCTCAATACAATATTAGGTATATTAATTAATCCAAAAGGCATCATTAACTTCTCGTGTAAATCATATTTTATTTAAACATTATATTTTACTCATCACTTCCATCTTAATTTGATAATAACTACTTTTCAAATCAAATTTTAAAAGTACACAAAACCTGTGTAACTTAATGAGTTTGTTCTATGTAACTTAATGAGTTTGCTGTCAATATAGGAATGTGATGTCAATATTTTACTATTATTTTGTTGACAGCATGATAGTCAACAATTATTATCCATGACCTATCCTTCTTAAAAAAAGTAGACTACAATATCATATGGACAAATATTCTCTTTAACATATCTTTTGGACAAAGCTCATTAACTTGCTTTAAAAACTTCTTAGTCTGTTTTGGGTTACTTCTATAGATTGGTTGGTTAGGAACGATGGGGCACCTTGTATGAAATGAATTTGATATTCTATTCTCCTTATTAGTGATAAATCCCTAGGAACTCAATTTGAAGATACATCTTAAAAAAATTGCAACAAAAGAAAAGGAATATTAGGCTATAAAATATTAGTACTAAAATAAGTACAATCATAAGTTGGTTAGAATATAAAACACTCTTAATCTTATTCTCTTTACATAAAAGCTAACTTGTTTCTTGTTATTACTCTCTTTTTCTTTCGTTCTTAAATTTTTCTGTTTATTGTCAGTTTTACAATTAGGTCTTTATTTTTGTTTTAACTTCTCTTTTTGATCTCTCATTCTTATTTTTCAACTCGCTCTTATACACTTGTTTAGATGTTAACGATATAATAGTAATAGGTTTGGTATTCATGATAGTAGAATACCTATTTGTAAACCCATCTTTTATAACCTTTAAAGAATATGGTCAACATGCATAAGCACGATTTCATACAACACCATGTCACTATATCTTCCAATCGAGAATGAAGCCAACACTTATTTAGCAAGTCTTAACTCACCATAATTAAAGCTTATATGACCTAAGACGTTTCATAATAGGTACACTTGACTTTTCAACTAAGGCAGTGCTAGCTACGTTTATGCAACTAACCCATCAATAATTATGGCATATACCTTATTATTAATGTAATATTTTGTATGAAAAATATTCTTTTATTGCACACTAGTATCATTGTCTTTGACTTAGAAATATAGGGTATGTTTGATGATAAACACTTCCTTTTTACTAGGTATTAAACATTATTGTTAACATAATCTTTTAATGGTGGCATAAAATCCTCATCACTTTCACCTTCTGTATCAATCTTCTCATCATCTCACATGATCATCACCTTTTTATAATGTATCATTTTCCCTTTCAGTTAGGTTTGTCCTTGCTTTTGTTTAAACACTCCTTCCCAAGGCCTATTACACCTAACATAGTATAAAACTAAGATGAGTAGGAAGTGACTCTTTTGCCCCTCGAGAAATTGATCTTATGATTGCCTCTACTCTGTTGACACGCTATATCAAATTGCCGCCTCCCGTGCATATTGGCTTTGATATTAGTTATTACAAATACTTTCTGAGACACTAAACTTATATCAAAGTTGTGCTTACTCTTTTACACAAAAATCTTACTAAGGTTCGTTTAATCAAGATACAACTTTCCCATATGATCGTTGACCAACAAAACCTTGTTCTCGAATGCCTCAAAACTCACAAATTGTTTAACTCTCATAATCAATCAAGGACTAACTTATTCAACAGTAAATAAAATTATCATTACGCTCCCTTTTAATGTAGAAAATTTCTAACACCCCATAACTCTTTCAAATGCATAAATTTCTTTAACAAAAATTGGTTGGTAAACAACGTAGCAACTTGATTATTGGTGTTACATTACTCCGTCTTGATTTCTCCTTTTATTACCATCTTTCTTATAAATTGATGATGTGTCTTGTTCTACAGTGATAGACTGCATTCTTATCCATTGCAATTATTGATTTATTTTTACAATAAATTATAAGTACCTTTACTTGAGTTTGCTTTACACCGTCTAAAATCCTTCACAACCAAATGACTTGACATGCTACTGGAATAATAACCATTTATTCAACTTATGAAGAAGACAAGATAAGATAATATATAATTTTTTAGGTTAAGAAATTCCTTTACTAACCATAGTAAAGATATGGCTTGTTGTGCTTCTTCAATAATTTATGGATCCTTCTTAATCGCTATTAGAAAAACCACTTAACTTGAAGCTCTTAGAGTGTTTATATCAAAGCCTAATTGAAATTATTCCTTTCAATTATTTTAAGAGTCTTTTAGTAACTCTTAAGTGATGCATAGTTGGACTTTGTACATACTTGGATATGGGACTTCTTGTTTATAAAATTTTTAGTTTGTTATTTATAAGATATAAAAGATCACTACTTAGACTTCAATAAATCTAATCTTCAACTTTTTTCTCCCCCTCTATCCAAGTTGAATTTATGGTCAATGCACATAAGTGTTCTTACAAGATTCCACTCCTTTCTTTTGAATCTCTCAAAAAGATCATCAACCTGTTTTATTTTAGAAAAAAATTATCATCACTTTATTACTTAACTTCCCCTCAGTCCAAGCTGAATTTTGGCTAGTTCACATGAGTGTACTTACAATATTGCAATCCTTTAGGTTAAATATCTCAAGAAGATCATTAATATATTTTTCTTAAGAAATAAAAATTCTTCAATGTATTGATTAACTTCTAAACCAAGGAAAAACCATGCACAAATCAGTCATTTCAATCTCATTTATTATTTGTTTCTTAAACTCACTCATCAAAACATCACTACTGTAGTATAAATTTGGTCATCAACATAAAGGAGAGAATGAGAATCTCAAGTGTACCTCTTGTTTTTACATACAATGTTGGTTCACAGTGACTTCTTTAAAATCCACTATTGTAAAAGTGCCTATCAATCCTATTATACCAAGATTACGGTGTCTGTTTTCTTCATACAACACTTATCTTAAACAATACATCTTTTCTTCTTGACCTACAATTCCTTTTGGCTATTATAAACACACTTCTTCTTTAAAATATTATTTAAAAAGCTAAATTTATATCAAATTGATAGACTTTCTAATTACAGTATGCATTGATAACTAAGATAGTACATAAGGTATCAAACTTTGCTACCAAAGAGTAGGTTTCTTCGAAACATATCCCTTCTTATAGCATGTATCCACATATAATTAGTTTTTCTTCATATTTTTTTATCAAACCATTAACTTGATTTTATAGATCTACTTTGTCCAAAAATCTTCCTTTTATATAGAGGATCAACTAACTCTCAAGTCTTATTTTTCTCCAACGTTATCATTTCCTCATCCATTATGGTACCATTCCTTGGATTTAATATCTTCTTCAAACCAAACTAGTTCTTTAACTTGTGAAAATTGGAATTATTCAATTTTTTATAAATTTCTTTAAGTATTTCCATTTTTTAGATGGTGATTCTAAAGAAGTTGTCTTTGAAGCATAGGATGGATTGCTTGTTAGTGTAGTAGTATGGGGAGTGCTTGGAACAGAAGGGCTAAAACCATCATTACCATCTTCTTGCCTTATGGTATCAAGATATTCTTCCTCTTCTAGCATTGCATCTGAAATTGATCAAAAATTCTGCCAAATATAAGATATTTTCTGATTAAAAATAACGTCATGGTTGATCAACAATTTCTTGGAGAGATGACTATAAAAAACGATACCTTTTTTGTTGCAATGTTATAACCAATACATATGCATTTGGCGCTATTCTCATCTAACTTTCCTTTCGTTTGGGATGGAATGTTCACATATGCAATACAATAAAAAAAAATTAAATGAGTACCTTAAGCTTCCACCCATGCTAAGCTTTAAAAAAAGTTTATTGGTTTAATGTCGATATAGAAAACCAATTCAAAATTTATTGTATATATACATTGCCTCCACCTAGTAATTCTTTAAAAGTTCTTTGGACTTCCTCATGCTTTTACCCATCTTAATAAGACTTTTGTTCTTCCTCTTTGCCACTCTATTTTATTGTGGAGTATAACTAACAATTAGTTGTTTTTAGATGCTATATTCTTTACATAAATTGTCAAACTCCTTAGCAATAAATTCTCCTCCATGATATAACCATAAAATCTTAATTAGGTGCTCATTTAACTTCTTAATATGAAGTTTTAATTTTTCAAAGGAAAAAAACGCTTCAATTTTTCTTTGATAAAATAAATTCATAATGTTTTACTAACATCATTAACAAAGGCAATGAATTACCTTTTATTAAGAGGAGTTATTGTCATTGGTTTGTAAATATCTACATGAAACAATTCTCTAAGTTATGTAGCTCATCTTACCTCTTATTTTGGGAAAGAATCATGATGTTATTTCCTAGTTATATAACTTTTACACATATTCTCAACATATTTAATCATGGGTAACCTGTTAACTAAATTGTATTCAGACATAAGACTAAAACTTTTAAAGTTCAAATGCTCATATTTGTGATGCCAAAGCCAATTATCATCTACCAAAGTTCCTTTCAAAGTATGGGTAATAGTAGAAGTAGGGTTATAAGTAATTTTTATTTTTATTTTTCCTATGGGTACTTTAACCAACAATTGCTTTTTAGATTTGTCTCTAAACATAAGGCAATTAGAATCTTCAAAAATAAGTGAATACCCATCCCTCATAAATTGGTCCTCATTTAGCCAATTCGAATTCAAACTAATAACATATAAAATATTTTGTATACAAGTCATATCAAGAGAGTTCAATGTCACAGTACCCTTCCCTTGTGCTACACATATAATACCATCACCCAAAGTAATTTCACTAGTTGCTAACTCATTCAAATTGGTAAATAGGGTCATATCTCCTATCATATGATTGCTTCATCCATTGTCTACATACCAACTTCTAAGGGGTTTCTTTAGAATAAAAACATGGAAGGACTAGATTCTTAGTGTCATATCCCTTCTCCTTTTAATTGAGATTGGCTTACTTCTCTTTAAGCTTGCAAAACGTCTCTAAATACATAACTCTTACAATAATAACATTCTTTGAAGGTACTATTCTCACTTCTAAAATGACTATAGCATGTTAGTTATGCTTATTGGACTGGTTAGCCCTTCAACCAGCTTACCTTCCCCGTGATGAATTACTATCATGCCAATTAATATCGTAGCTTGATTCTCTAACACCTTTTTCACTATCAAATAATTGCATCTTACTGTAAAAGCATTTTCAACAAAAATAATATAATATCTTTTCATCATATCTTTGTGAGAATTAAAAAAGCCTTGTAACTTGTCAAGAGTCAACACATTTGAGTCTGTTTGACTATTTCTTTGCTACCACTACATAATCATATTTTTTAGATAAGCTTCTAAAGATTTTCTCCACAACTTTTTGCTTAATCAAAATCCTCCCTATACTTTCGAATTTGATTCATAACATCAATGATGCTTGAAATATAATTACACAAAACATCCCCGTCTTTCATAAACCTATTTTCAATGAAGAGTTTGAAATATGATAGTTACCAATTTGCAGTACTTTTGTATGCACTTTGTAGGGCATCCTCTGCTTATTTAGATCTTATTGTAGCTTCAATGCAAGGAAGTGATTCATCAACAACTTATTAGTTGAAAAACAAAACCTTGGAAACTGTTTTTTGAACATCTTTAAAAGCATCAACGACCACCTCGTCTTCATTGTATCCATTCTCCACCAAATTTCATAGGTTTTGGGATCAAACACTACAAGAAAATCATCAAATAGCGGCGGAAATTTTCCGACGGAACCACTTCCGTCGGAAAATAGCGATGGAATATCGTTTCCCGTCGCTATAATAGCAACATTTCCGACGATACAAAACGTCCGTCGGAACAGAATCTTGTTATGAATTTTACCGACGG
>JAOSBN010000005.1:44206662-44226159 GCA_027563595.1 Erythroxylum suave | reverse complement strand
TAATTAATTAATTAATTAAAATATGATAAATTTTTATTTCTCAATATTTTTACAAACCAACCACAATCAATGGTAATAATAATAATTCCTTCCTCTTAACCAACCATCATAATTATAATGATAATATCTATTCCTATTCCTCACTATATTCATTCACATTCTTATTACCATTTCTCTGTGCGAACCAATCGCCCCTAAATGAATATTTTCCCTCTATACTCTAAACCCTAATTCTCTCGTTTCCCTCTCCTTCGCCCTCGTCTCTCCCTTGTCATTCGGTCTTCAAGCATGCCATCACTTCCTACGGTGTAGAGCTCCTACGGAGTTCATATCATTGGTGCTCTCGTTGCTTACCTTCCTCCTTTTGTTGTCAGATGGCGCTAGAAATTGTTCACGCTGCATCATCGTCCACTTTGATTTATGGGGTGTCTCTACACGTCCAGGAATTGACAACATGTCGAGATGATGGAGACGATGTTCTGCACCCTCTCCTCCAAGCTTGACAATGTCGCTCACTCCTTGTCTAACATGGCAAGATCTTCTGTCGGGGTTCTGGGCAAAGGTCCTTCACGTTCAGACACTGAGGGGTCTGATTTCAAGACACCCATAATGCGGATCGATGCTCCCAAGTTTGATGGCAAGGATCCACGTGGTTGGGTCTTTCAAGTGAAGGAGTATTTTGATTTTTTTGACATTCCAACAGCCCAACGTTTGCATTTCGTCAGAGTATTAATGGAGGGATCAGCCTCGGATTAGTTTCGCTACATAAAGCGTAATCATCTCCTCACTACTTGGGATGATTTTTTGCAGGCTCTATAGACTCGTTTTGATCCCAGGTTTTACCAGAATGCATTGGGTTCACTGTCCAAACTCACGCAGTGTTCGTTTGTCATGAACTACCAATCCAAGTTTGAACAATTATTGACGCATGTTCATGGGGTTTGTGAGGTTGATTTAGTCGCCATGTTTGTTGCTAGCCTGCGTCACCCACTAGATTGTGAAGTGCAGTTACGAAATCTGCCATCCTTGCCCCAGGTGTTTGCACTTGCACACGAGCTTGAGGCAGTTCGCAGTGAATCTATTGTTGGATTTTCCCATGCTGGTCAACACCCCTGGCAGCCTCCTGCTGCCTGGCAACTTCCAGCTGCTGCTACGCCTCAGTTGCCTCCACCTACTACTACTCCAAGTACTGATAAATCCATCTATATCCATAAATTAACTCAGGTTGAGAAGGTGAAGCCCATCTCTAAGGGTCTCTGTTATAATTGCGATGAAACATGGTCACACACACATAAATGTACCCCAAAATTTTTGTGTTTGTTGGTTGATGATTCAGATGATGGGGATAATCCCGCTAATTTATCGCATGAGGAAATGGTTACTGGAGAGGTTTCCTCATTGCATAGTCTGGCATTGTCGTCGAATCCCGGCTCCCCGCGACTTATGGGCACTATCCAGGATTCTGTGGTTCAAGTTTTGATTGATAGCGGGAGCTCCCACAATTTTATTCAACCTGCTATGGTTGAAAAACTACATCTGTCTTTGACCTCTACTACACCCTTTCGGGTTTACGTTGGAAATGGAGAATCCCTATTGTGTACGCACCATTGTCCGTCTACCCCCTTGATTCTTCAGGGATTTTCGTTTGAGATTGACCTGCTTGTGTTGTCAATTCACGACATTGACGTGGTTTTCATTATCTAGTGGTTGCAGTTACTGGGTACTGTGTCCCACGACTATGCACGATCGATTATGGAATTCAATTGGGTTGATCAGCATGTCATTTTGCTAGATGATACTCTTCCCCCTCGCACGATCTCTTTTAACCAGCTACAGGTTCTGCATTCTTCGTCGACATTGTTGGGTTGCTATAAGCTCTTTTTATTGAATTCGAAGTTGGTGACGGTTTCTCCGGCCTCTCCCGAATTTCCACCCGACCTTCTGATCGGTGTGATTTCGGTTCTATGCATCTTTGCACATGTGTTTGCATAACCGACCGATTTACCCCCCAGATAGTTCTTTGATCACGGTATTTCTTTGCTTCCGGACGCAGGGCCAGTTAATGTGCGCCCCTATCGGTATCTGCATTTCTAGAAAGCTGAGATTGAGAAACAGATTCAGGAAATGTTAGACCAGGGGATTATATAGGTGAGTCGTAGTGCATTCTCCTCCCCAATGTTGCTTGTCAAGAAAAAGGATGGGTCCTTCAGATTTTGTGTGGACTACAGGGCTTTGAAAGCTGTTACGGTGCCTGATAGGTTTTCTATACAGACAGCAGATGAGCTTTTTGATGAACTTGTTGACGCCAGATATTTCACGAAGCTTGATTTGCGTTCAGGTTACCACTAAATTCGAATGCGTGAGGAGGACATTTTTAAGACGACCTTTCACACACATAAGGGGCACCATGAATTCTTGGTGATGCCTTTTGGCCTCACTAATGAACCGTCTACTTTCCAGGCCTATATGAACCATTTGTTCGCTCCTTTCCTGCGGAAGTTTGTCATTGCCTTTTTCGATCACATTTTGGTGTATAGCGCATCCTTAGCACTACATATTGAGCATCTCACCAAGGTTCTTCAACTATTGGCTTCTACCCATTTCTATGTGAAGTCGTCGAAGTGTTTATTTTGCAGAGTGCAGGTTAATTATCTGGGGCACATTATCACGGTTGGCACATTATTGGCCAATCCTTTGAAGATTGAGGCAATGGTGAATTGGTCTACTCCGATGTTGCTTCGACAGTTGCGTTGGTTTTTGGGTCTCACCAGGTATTATCACATATTCGTCCAACATTATGCCCAAATAGCAGCTCCATTGATCAACCTCTTATGCCGTGATGCATTTTCCTAGTCAGCTGATGTTGAGGCGGCATTCCACGCCTTGAAGCACGCCATGTCTTCTGCTCCGGTGCTTCGTCTTGTAGATTTTTCCAAGACATTTGTGGTGGAATTTGATGCCTCCGGTACTGGTATTGAGGCAGTGTTGTTACAGGAGGGTCATCCTATCGCCTTTTTCAACAAGAAGCTGGGTCCTAAATGGTTAATGGCATCGACTTATCATAAAGAGCTCTATGCTATAGTAAAGGCAATGCAGAAATGGAGGCAGTATTCATTGGGTAGGGAGTTTATTATTCGCTCGGATCAGCGCAGTTTACGGGAGCCACTCCACCAGATTATATAGACTCCGGATCAACAATTTTATGTTCACAAGCTCATGGGTTTCAAATTCCGTATTGAGTATAAGCCTAGAGCTTCTAACAAAGTTGCTGATGTTATATCTCGTGTGGAGGAGTCCAGTGCGATGCCCCATTTATTTCCTTTATTTTGCCAGCCACCACCAATTTTTGTAGAGACTTTGCGCCGTGAGAATGGCTCTCTGCCAGATTTGGTTGCGCACCATGAAGTCGTCACCCGAAATGAATTGTCCCCTCCATTTGCTATTCATGATAGTTTGGTGTACTATAATCATCGCTTATGTTTGGGGTCTGATTCCATGTTAAAAACTACATTGTTGGAAGAATACCACGCTTCGACCATGGCCGGCCACCCTAGCATTTTGTGCACTTTTCAGCGCTTGGCTCAGTCCTTTTATTGGCCCCGCATGGGCCGAGATATCCGTCATTTTGTTCAGGCTTGCTTTGTGTGCCAAACCACTAAGTATTCGATGCAACCACCTCCCGGCCTCCTTCAGTCTTTGCCCGTGCCCTCTCAGGTCTAGGACCAGGCATCTATGGACTTCATTACGGGGTTGCCTCCTTCCCGTGGTTTTATGGCTATCTTGGTCGTGGTTGATCGGTTGACCAAGTATGCTCACTTTGGTCCATTGCCTACCTCCTACCTCCTTTGATGCACCGCGAGTAGCTCAGTTGTTTGTTCATATTGTGGTACGTCATCATGGTTTTCCTTCTACTCTGTTGTCAGACCGAGATTCTATCTTTCTTAGTCACTTTTGGGAGGAACTGTTTCGCCTGAGTGGCACCACTCTCCAGCACAGTACAGCTTATCATCCCCAAACGGATGGTTAGACGGAGGCTGTTAATCAGTCCTTAGAGCAGTATCTCCATGCCTTCACGCATGATAGACCTCATCATTGGTCCCTCCTAATGCCGTGGGTGGAGTTTGCCTTCAATACTAGCTACAACGAGTCCATAAAGATGTCCCCTTTCCAGGGTCTTTATGACCGTCCCCCGCCTACTATAGTCCCTTATACTGGTGTCACGACTCCTTTGCATGCAGTTGATGACTTACTATGGGAGTGAGATGATCTGCTTAGCCTTCTTCGCAGTAATATTTTGGACGCACAGCGTCGCATGCATACCAATGCGAATAGGCATCGCAAAGATATGTCCTTTGAGGTCGGCGATCTTGTTCTATTGAAGTTGCAGCCTTACTGCCAGCATTCGATTGCCAGACCGAAGTCTTATAAGCTTGCACGCCACTACTATGGCCCGTTTGAGGTTTTGGCTCGTGTGGGTAAGGTAGCGTACCCATTGAAGCTTCCTAATGATGCCCATATTCATCCGGTTTTTCACATCTCCCTCTTGCGGTCTTTTGTCCCTTCGACCACTGCTCCTTCGCCTCTCGCTCTACCAGACGAGTTTTTCTAGGGCTGTCCTGAATCGTTTCCCACATCTATGATCAATGCCTGCACTATACTTCACAATGATGTTCCTGAAGAACAATGGTTGATCACTTGGTCGGATAGCGAACTTGCTGACGCTACATGGGAGCCCGCTACACAGATCTGCGCCCACTTCTTTGACATACACCTTGCGAACAAGGTGCCTCTTGATGCGTTGGGAAATGATACGACTACGTCCGTTTCGAAGCTACGCAGGAGTACTAGAGATCGTCTTTTTCCATATCGCTTTAGAGATGAGGCTTGAAGTTATTTTTTATTCGTTATTTCCATTTGTCTTTTACTATTTTACATTTACTATTTACGGTGTTTGGATGTTGTTTTGATAAAAACACTGTTGACTGGTTATTTTGTTCACTATGGAATAAACAAATATTTTCCCTCTATACTCTAAACCCTAATTCTCTCGTTTCCCTTTCCTTCGCCGACGTCTCTCCCTTGTTAGTCGGTCTTCAAGTGTGCCGTCACTTCCTACAGTGCAGAGCTCCTACGGAGTTCATATCATACTATGTTCAAATTAACCTTTGTTTAAGCAATCTTATTCTTATCCTAAGTGCCAAATTTTTTATATTGCTTCTGATGCATAGTATTTACTTATGGACATCATGATGAAACCGACATAAAACGATACATGTACCCATGTAAGTTGTCCAAACTTGTAGGAAAAACTAGCCAAATTAAATTACCCTTCGAACTCTCATTTCAAAAGCAGTTCGCCAATTTTATAACATGGATTAACGTTAACATCAAGTGGGACCTTATTGCAACCAATTATATAATTGAGCAAAGAAGTTCGTTTTTACCACGATTAGGGCATTGAATTTGGCCCAAGCAGCTGACAGAATCAAGAAATTTTAATTGTTGACCTGTTTCCTCTGCTGAGATTGAATTTGGGAAATCTTGCGCAGTTTTGTCTAAGCTGTATAGTGTATATGTATCCATCTTATAGCCGTAACTTACAGCATAGAGAGCGTATGCGAGGGGTTTATCAATAGAGAGGCACAAGGCCCATGTACTGATGTCCCAGAGCACAGGAAAAAAATATGCATACTGGGATGGATACAGATGCCAAAGTACCGAAAATTTAGTAAATATAAGCAAATTTGGGTTCCAAGGACAAAAGGGCCATCAGCCTCACTCAAGTTCATATACTAAGGGAAGAAAATGAGACGTTCAGTTGATTTCTGTGTTCATCCAATATAAGGCCCCTTCAATTTAACCATAAAACAATTTCACAAGAACTGAAAGATAAGAAAGAAAACTTCCAAAAATTAAGGGCTAGAAAAGGAGATGGGGACTGCGTCGCTGTACTTGTACAGAGATTGTAGAAGGGGCTGAGAGATCAAATTTCATGCAACTCTCATGCATATAAGTGCAACCGAGCCAAAATACGTCATCTTGTAATAACATTAGGCGGGAATACCTTTTGTATGAACTCTAGGAAGCGGCTGGAGTAGAATGTAGGATCAACAGCAGAGATGGACAACGAATCAAATTGGAGAGATTTGTACGCGTGTTCAATCTTCTTACTCAAATTGTACTCTTGCAGTATATCGATTATACCCAAATACAGAACAACGTCGTATGCTTCATGAAATGTCTGTTTTTCTTCTTTCCCTGGAATCTGCTCAGCCCTTGCTGGCATATTGACACCAAGCTGGATTTGGAGCCTGCTCACGAAGTTCAAAATTGATAACAGAGAGACATTTGCAAGAACATAAAAAGGGCTAGCATATTTTATAGTATTTAAACTGCATGAGACGTATTTCATCCTTGCATCACATATTTGTCCATAGTTACCACATAGATATTTATCCTTCAGAAGTTGAGCAAAATACAAGAACATGTAGATACTTATCCTTCAGAAGTTGAGCAAAATACAAGAACATACAGATACTCATCCTTCAGAGTTGAGCAAAATACAAGTATTTTAATTGTATTTGGACGTATTTCCTGTTTGTGTTAGCTAACCAGGTTTTTGTTAATTCCAATAATCAAGAAAACTCTAATCACACTAGCTTTCTTAGGCATATTAATTTTTCTTCATAAATGAAATATCAAAAGGGAACTGTTACAAGAAATATATGATCCATTTTTGGATCTCGTCTAACGGTTTAAAGTTCAATCTATTGGGGGAACACATTTTCTATGCTGATTGGAGAGGCTTAGTATAAGTTTGTAAGAAGAAATCTACTTGAAAGGAAACCTGGAAGAAACTTTAAAATAAATCTGTCTTTATAGTGGACAAGGGGAAACTGTATATAAGTTGAATATTGTTATATAATATAAGATAATTTTGGTATCTTATTTTAAAATATTAGTATTAGATTGAATTCGCCTACTTTTGTAAATAGATGAGTTAAAACCGAGTTAATTAGAAGCACTCTAGTGCCTATTTTTCTCTTCTAGATTAATCATGATAACCTCTGGGATTTAAAATATGAATTCTACTAACTGATGCTTTATGGCCAGAATAATAAGAAAGGTTCAAGGATATCAGACCTTTCTGTGCCAGGGAGGAGGAGATCCACTTCCTCGTAACCAGCAGATGAGGCCCGCAGTCGGCTACCTCTAATGTGAGGACCCACTACAACACTATTATCACTTCCACGAGGAACCAAGACAAGGCCTTGTGGGTAGCTTTCATCTTCTATAGTAGTATCTGCCATTAGAAATCATAAACAAATTCAGATACGAGAACACTGATATAAGCAATTCTACAAACCATGAAGTAAAAGAAGGGTGAGATATGCAGTCACAAAAGGGCAGATGTCATATAAGAAACGTATATGGTACATTTGGTTCACTAGTGATCATACATAAAATACACTTTTATAAACATGGGTGTTTACGTTCACCATTCTACCACACACAAATTTCAAACAGAACAGGAACAAAACTAAAAGCGAAAAGGATGTACATGTTCGTGCAGATTCCAAATCTATCTCAAAAAGTCAATCCTTATTTTTACGGGTAGCAAAACTTAATCAGAGGTAGAAAACCTTGACATGTAAAACTGCCAGTTCTAAGACAGCTAATACAGATTAGCCCTCATCTTCTGGTGATATTAGCATACCAGCTATTAGTACCAGAAGCATGCTCTATATGAAAACTTGTCATCTTCCAGATTTCTTAGTTCTTTTCTTTACACTCTGCATTCCTATTTAGGCAGATTGAACAGGTTAACAGCACCTCCTAGGAGAAGATAATGTGTTTATTAAGAGACTCACCTTCCTCTGCTAGAACTCCCAATGCTTCACCTCTTATACCTCGGTTGTAGGACATTGAAGATAGTAGATGCTGTGGGGCTCGATAATGCACACCCAATAAAACACTATAATCCATAATGCGCTGTGCTTCCAAAAATTTGCTATCTATCTCTATCTGGCTGCTTATAAGAAAAACATACAGCAATGATTCCATAGGTCTAGGAACAACATGAATATATCCTTAAGTAGCATGCATATTCAGCCAAATACATAGGAAATTTAGTCAGGCATGACAATATAGTAATTAGAAATGATAGGTAAGGTTCCGCTACTTTTTAATACATAAACTCCAATTAGTTTCCTCAAAATATCTTATAACTTAGCATGTAATTAGAGGCTACTGTTTCCTAACACTGAAACTCAGACAAAAAAATCAACATAAGTTACATAATTCTATCTGCATGGTTCTCATGCTATCACATATCTTTCCAGCTTCATGGTGGAAAGAAAAGTTCTCAAAAAAGTATTATTGCAACCAAGTTCAAGCATGGCTCAAATGAATGGTATTCTCAAGTGGAGAGTAGGCCAGTGTTTCAGTAAATCATTTTTGTTGCATATTTCCTTGAAGGAAAATTAGGAGAAGAATTTTGTCCTCGACAGAAGAAATATTTCTTTTTAATTTTTTAAAGAAGGCTCAACAGCTAGGAGCAGCATCTTTCTGTTATATAGATTTTGCAATAGTCCGCCACAAAGTAGAAAGTTTAAAGCTTGTACAGTGCCATCTTGCAATTGATATCTCCTTGTATGAAAATGAAAACACGCTTTGTCTTAGTCCTAGTTGGGGGAATCTAGAAATAGGAAAGTCAAAGGAGCTTATGTGATGATATGAGCTGCCTCTCTCAGTTAATAGATCAATAACTTTTCATCTTTGGTTTGAGAAGAAATTTGTAAAGATGAAAGTTTTAAGCATTAAGACACCCATCCTGCAAGTGATATCCTGGAATTTTAACATAGGATAGCCACATTGGATCAATTTGATGAAATTCTTTGGAAGAGGGAAGAAGAAAAGAGAGCAAGCAAAAGGAAAAAACGCGTAATTTAACGAATTTACAACGGGAATAGCCAACTTCAAAAGCTAAGATCTTAAATCGGCAAGGAGAGACCACTTACTTTAGTAACGCTTCCCTCCAAGAAGGTTCCAGGTAGAAGGAATAGTTAAGATCCAAATCTTTTAGTGTTGTGTTTTCGTCAATTTCGATCTTGTCCGTAGATCTTCCTAGTGATGACCCTTTCAAATCAAACCTTCGATGTATTCTTAACTCTGTGCAGAACATATTCCCCATCACCACAAAGCGAAACTGCAATGTAAGTGAGATCACATGAACATTAGCTTTGAAAGCATAAAATAGGCAAGAAGAAGAGTTAATACCAATTTGTTTCATATCACAGTATATATTAGGCAAACTTAGAACAGGATAGTATATATAGAAAGAGCAGCATCATGATATGAGACAGATTAATAATAGCAATTACCTTCTGTCCACTTGAAGGTTTAATTCTGTGAAGCCCAAAAAATTTGGTTATGAGTGTATTCTCATATGATCTCACATGATGATGATAGTCCGGAAGCATTTTCAAGAGTACCTACAAGTCAGAAATATTGTGAGAAGAGCTCAATATCGTTAATTGAGATATGGAAAATTCAAATAGCTAAAACTGTCAGAGCTAAGAATTCTTTCTTTTAAGAATTACCACAGTAGTTCAATTACATGCATTATTTCATTGGATACTTATCATGGCATGTGCCATTGGACCCACTATGTGGACAGGTTTAATTTGGAAAGAGTCCTGGAATTCCTATCAGTTAGTAAAAGTGTAACCAAACTAAGGGGCTTTTAGCAACATAATTGTTTTCAAATACAGGCTGAACTTTCTAAAAACAATCTCAGGTTCTCAGCTTTCCTCATATAAAGCGAACAGGAGGAGATTGAAAAGAAAAGGCATCGATGATGTGCATGTTGAAGTTGTCTCTATAACAAAGACAATTTTCAAATGAAGATGGCAAACCTGGACTTCGGTCTTCCGTAGTGTCTTGATCATGAAGCGATCATCTTGAGACAAGAAAAAGATGCTACCGCTTTTTCCAGGAGAAGAGAGCTCCCTAAGGGCATCATTTCCACAAATAGACATCATGTAGTCAGCAGCATCAATCTTGAACATTTCCCTTAAATTCCTGCAATGAGATTAATAAGGTTGATATCAAGATGGCAGAAATACAACTTTTCGAAAAAAAAAACAAGGCAGAAATGCAATCCAGGGATCTAAAAACATATTAAAGTTAATGATATGGGTTTGGGGGGTTATAAACCTAGAACAATAGATACCAAACACTTGGACTGACAAGAGAAGTTTAATAATATTAGAAAAAAGGAAATAGAAGGCCAAAATAAATGTTATGCAACCTAGTTCTAAACATCAAAATGATAAAAGGTCAAGAAAAGAAACCTGAAAACCATTGGGCAGTAATCTTTCCACTTGAAGTCATCTGATTGATGAGTTGGTGTCAACTGAGACCCAGCTTTTGGAAAGTGCATCCAAAAGCTTGCCTTTGGGCCAAAATCGGATTGACGTACTTCTCGCCTCTGTACAGGAGTAATTTTGCCAACAGTATACCTGATCATATTCTAGTACATGTTCAACAACTCAATTCTTACAGATAACAAGATTGGTGCATGGAGAACAATCAATATCATCTCCAAATTATGACTGTGATGACAAACATACCATGTGTTTTCTCACTATCGATACTGGATATCCCAACAATCATATTTTCACAACTGGAGAAGTTAAAAGAGGGCACTGTAACTAACTTGTATCATTACTTAAAAATAAATAGTAAACTTGATCTAACTAAACTACATTTGCACACAAAGCTACAAATTGATTCACAAAAATATGGTGCTTTAACAAGAAATGGACAGAGGATCAGAAATAAACAAACCAAGTAACGGAACTGTGTCAGATAATGCAAGGAACAAATGAGACAGAATACATGTTAATATCATTAGAGTGAACTATCGCCATGCTACTTTAGATGTTCCATAAGATCCAAAGTTGACGTACCTGATTCCAAGTTGCAAACTGAGCATTAGATCATAACTCCTATGCCCTTTGATGATCATTTCACCAGGTCTCTTGACGTCTTTTGCAAGCTTTCTTTCCCTTCGCTTTGCTCTTCTGGATGATGGTGAAAAACTATTATTTAAGACAAGTTCACTAATCAAAACACCTTGCATATATTCGCGCTCCAAGATAGGCAGTATGTTTATGTCAATCTCTCTGCCTATACCATCGAAGGTGGATTCTGACTCTAAAGATGAATCATGTCCAATCTCCTTTTCAATAGAAACCTCAAGACTCCAACGCCTCTCCAAGGAAACATTCTTGTTGCGAGATTGCTCCAAAGTTAATAAATTTCCTTTGGAAAGTTTATCAGTAGAACCATGACGAGATCCATGCTCATCACGAACCTTGACATTTGTCATACCCACTAAAGATACATGGTTGTTCCTCCTCAAATCTGGCAGTAACCCCCTTTTTCTTAACGCATTAAGATATCGTTCTTGTACAGCTGGAAATCGGCTGCCTTTAGGGTAATATGATCCTTTTCCATCCTTCAAACCACGTGTCCACGTTCCAACATAGCAGCCACCATCATTCCAAGTATACACACCAAATCCATGCATCATACCGTTTAACCAGCTTCCTTCATACGAATCCCCATTTTTCCATGTAAGAGTCCCTTTCCCAGTCATTTTCCCAGCTTTCATATTCCCGATATAGACATTGCCACTAGCCCAGTTATACTTTCCCGGTCCTTCTGGACTTCCTTGGATCCAAGAACCCTCAAAGATATCTCCATTAGGATAGACTTGATATCCCAGACCATGTTTGAGATTCAACTTCCATCTTCCTTTGTATGTCATATTAGTAGAACCATTATAAGTACCCGTACCATTAATATAACCCCCAGAAAATTCACCCTCATAAGCTGCTCCAGAAGGCCACAAAAGTTTTCCATTTCCATGTCTCACCCCCCTTCTCCACTCACCCTCATAAACACAGCCATCCAACCAAACATACTTCCCATTACCCTCAGGCACACTACCGAGCAATGACCCGAAATACGATTCCCCATTGGGAAGAAAAAGCTCCCCAACCCTAAAAGCAGCAACTTCAGAAGACGTATGGACAGCTTCACCGTTGATAGATATAGATGTACGATCTGTATCTGAAATAGCACCAACAGATTTTGTTCTGTCTGAAAGACTTAATGCGTGTTCTCCATTATCAGCAATGGCCACTGGGCCAGACATGCATAATGCCCTAAAGTTTACAATTCCTTACACGATTAAAAGTTGTTTAAACATGTCATGGGATTTTGTAGCCATATAAGTATCACCAAGACACTGTAGCATTTGATTCTAATGCTCTTGTTCTCTTATCTGTCAAACAAAGAACAGAGACTTGTAAGCAAGGAAAACAAGACAAAATATAAATTCCACAAAATCATCCATTGAAACCGTAAAATAGAAGCAGCTTTAAAGCTCAATCAGATAAACAAGAAGCCTATTTCAGTTATTATGCTTAATTCATTCAATTCAAAACTCTTTAAGTTTAATCGCACAACTGATCCATAATAAATCCCCAATATCACTATTGTTCTTTACGTTGACAGCAAGAAAAAGCATACATACACCAATTCACTAGCAACAAGTTCAAAATGCTTATGACAAGTGGATTAGCATGCTTTATATCTAACCATCTTTTAGTTATGAATGTTCTGATATCTTTCTTCCAAAGTAATAATAACTCAAGTATTTGAACTCTCCATCAGATACAAACAAGAAACAGACTAGAAAAACAAAAATATGAGAAAGTGGACAGGTAGCTCACCCTCTGAACACATAGCATCATTCCATAAAATTGAACAAATCGAGCACATCCGAGGAGAAACGGCATCCAAATTCCAAATACATCAACAGAATAAACAAAATAAGTAGATAAAAAGAGAAGAAAAGGCCAGTTCGTAAATAAGGCAAAATCAAGCAGGCAGCAGCCAAACAAGCATGATCTTTCTGCCAAGAATTCTTTCTGCGAACCATAATATACAAAAATATGTTGCGAAGTCGTTCCCTGTCATTGTCAACCTTTTTCAAAAGACCATTAAACTCCCCTTTAACCTGTGCCATACACGCGCCCAAATTTCCAGAAAAGAAACAAACAACGCCACCACAGTTCTTAAGACTACTAAAGCTATATCCCTTTGATAGAAAGATGAATAGAATTAGAGGACGCATTAATAAAGTCAAATCATTTTTTATCAACGGCAAGCAAGCGTGTTACTAGTTAGACAGCTCTTTTTCTATTTTCTTTAATCCCCCTCGTTTCAATTCTCCATTCCAAAAACAAAATCTTAGCCTTTACTTACAAACACAGATAGATTTCCACAATTCCATCCAACAGATCTCACGATCGCCGAACGAACTAAACGACGCCGACACTTCGCAGTTGGAATCAGATTTGACCAAAAGAAACCAAAAACAGAAAAACAGAAAGAAACAACACGTGAAACGCAAAAAATCATTACATACACGCTAAATCATCAGGCTTGCTTCTCGCAATCTGCACGCAAACAATCGTATCGCAGACAGAACGTGAGAGACAGAGAGAGAAAGGAAGAACCTTGAAGATCTAAGAAGCAAAGTGAATGTCGGCCACCGAGGTTGAAGTTTCGGAGCTTTGCTGACGAGGCTCAGGTACTGAGACTGCTACTACTACAACAACTACTACATACAAAGCAAAGAGCCGCCTTCTTCAACTAAGCTTTTTTAATATTCTCTTCCACTCTGTAACTGTAAACCTTTTTCTTCGCTTTTAGCTTTTGAACAATAGTCAATGGCTTCTCACGTCCATCTCTCCGACAGTAACGATTTCATTTTACATGGGATCCAATCCCAACGCGCTCTATAAAGCTAGATATGACTGACTTTTTAGTAACGAATTAGTATCTTTCCTTCCTTAATTTTATTTTTTATTTTTATTTAATATTTCATTTGTTTATCTCCTGGGTACTGCGGATTTAATTTAAGAGTTGATTAAGTGCCAGTAAGCAGTAATTAATATTAAAAGGGCAATTTGGGGATTAATTAATGAAAATGTCGCTTAATACATATACGACACACCGTTTCTGCAGAGCCCGGTTTGACCTTGAGTGTTTGTAGTTGATCGCGACCTTCGTGGGTCCCACTCGAATAAAAAAAATCTTCTAGAATACTAAAAATGTAGATTTTATATTCCAACAGGTGTTCGTTTTTCTTTCTACTTTGTTCTCTTTTTTATGTTTTATAAGGTGTGCGTACATAACCTACTATCTTAACGTTACTGTCCGAGAAGGAACTTGGAGTCATAACTTAAAAGCCTCCAGTATTACATAAAAATACCAACTTGTGTGTTCTCCATGATCAAATGTTCATGTCAGGTAATAAACTTGCATATGGACATGAGGAGATGAGTTTAACTAGTTATTAGTGGTTGGGGTTGATGAATATTTATTAAATGTAAACAAGCATTCTTATCTGGAGTAGGTATGATTAGTGAGGTATTCTAAAGTATGTTGATTGCGTTTCGTGTTAGAATCGTTAGGAGTTTATGATTAAGCATATATAAGAGAGAATTAGGATATCGGGTCAAAGATTGCCGGCACGTGTGATTTTCTACTGACGATACGTTTGCCCGTTTGCCCTTAATTTAATCCATTTAAAAGAATTTATGTAAATAGACATAAGCATGACTATGAGTCACAAGAAAAGAACTCGAGCTCGATCAATTCGAGAGGGGATAGAACGATGGACTTCGAAAAGAAATGGCATCAGGTGCATGGCAAATTTTAGTATGTGATGTGTCATATCAATGATGCAAACTTGCATTTAAGAGGGTGAGGCTTGGATCAAGTTGCTTCTTTCTAACTATAAAATTATAGGTTTAAATCATGAAAATAAATATTTTTGTAAAAATATAAAGAAAATGTTATTGTTACGGTTTTATGTCCTATATCAGTAATAAAAGGGACTAATGTGAAATTTGTAGGCTTATAGACTCTTCTATCCTTCAAGCTAATTTTTGAGGTTAATTTTCCTATAAAATCTATAATAATTGGTATCATAGTTAATATCACTCTTTCAAATCCTTGTGCCACGCCTAAGGGTGGTTACGTCAGCATTTTAGTGTTCGTCCAAGAAAAGGTCTAGCGCATAACCAACCCATGGGTTCATGAGTAGTAACACTAGTATAGCAGTATTTGTCACCGGCTAAAAAAGATCTAGCACATAGCCAACCCATCAATACCTTGAGACTGATGTGGGGCTTATAGGATCATGAGCTCTTCAACCTTCAAGTTAGTTTCTGAAATTGGTTCTCCCATAAGACATGTAACAGTTACTTACATACATTATAACTCTTCGAGTCTCGTGCACAAAGTATGTGGATTTTAAATAAGGGGTATAAATGGTAAAATCATTCTTTATTAGTTTTTCAACACATCAAATTACATATTTTATTTAGCTACAGTTTACCTTAATCTTGAAAAGTAGAAAATTATTGAAAAGATATAAGAATATTCAAAGATAATTTAAATTAAAATTATCACTGTATTTTAAGTCATTTATTTTTTAAATAATGTATTTAAAAAATTTAATTTATGAACTATTATATGTATAGAAAAGTAGTGAATTACAATTAAAAGTACGAATAATCTATTTAATATAAGATTAGTTTATCATTAGTAATCCGACGTTCTTATCGTTATAAGGGAAATATCTTCTTCGTAATAAGAGACCAACAATATTGAACACTAATCTAAAGTTGTACAACTTAATTAAGGAATGTAACACGTACCATTTGTTGGATAGGTCAACTTAATTAGTGGCTTTGGCATTGCTAATAAGAACAATGTTATCTTAATTAGCTGGCGAGAAAGTTTTAGTGCGTATATTATCCAGCATTGTCTTAGATAATTAAACATTGATTACGTTTGCCACTTGGCGCCAGATGGATCATACATAAGACGACTGTCCTGAATGGAAATTTTTAATCTTTTCATGCATGCAAATAATCCAGGGACTTGGGATGAAAGAGACAATACTAGACGACGTCGTATAATGCATGTGTGGCAAAAATGGGCGAACACGCGTAGTAATCATGACCACTTTGGAGGTTGGATCCTATATCTTTTTTGTTAGTTAAAGTGTGAGCGATACATATGTTGTCTGAAAGCAACTACTGTTCATCTTGTTGGCTCACTTACACTGGTATCAAGGAGAACGTTTTATAAACCATTCAATGGAGAGAATCTAGACATCTATAATCGTGTCGGATCCTTATCCTTCTGCAGATTTCTAAAGTTTTGAATGAGAATGAGCTAGTAGGCAAGCATTCACATAATAGTAAGTGGGATATACGCACTCTCACGAATGAACATCATGCACACACCTATACAACCATAATTAGGAAGTAACCTGTGTATATAGCCACTCAAGCCTATGGAAAACATATCAGCAACTTTATTCAACTCTATTAAACATTTCCTCAACTTTATTCAACTGGTGTTACGACTCTCCTGATCTAATTGTTAACCTCGGAATATTCAAGTCTGCCAGACAAAAGATGAATTAGGTTGGCCGGTTTCCCAAGTTGAAGGAAGTAATTAAGATAAATGCAGCCTGCTAGGCCACCAAAAAATAGTACAGGAGCATCTAACCTTCTTCATAGAATTTTGACTGCACATGGATGCGCAGTGCATAATACCTAACAAAAACGAGGTGTCCCTTTATATCAGATCCTACCACGTTATTCCAATCATAACTGATCTGATTGAGGCACATGGAGAGCCTAAGGTTAAATGAGGTGGCAGTCCTGGACTATGACTTGCTAAGACAACCAAACTGAGATCAATGGGACATTAGGACTGAAGCCATCATATCCCTCCACTTTATTTCATAGCCAACATTCCCATTATAACAAGTATAACATCTACAGTTGGAACTTGTAAGTTGGAATAGTATCTGCTGTTATATCATGTTGTACATTTCAGAGCCATAGGGCTCATGAGCTCCTTTTACTTATTTACACGTATTATATGTGTATGGACGAAGGTTATTTAACTAATAGGTGTCTTGTAGATAAAATTAGTTATTACCATAATTGGTATTTTAAATTCACATAAATTGAGATTGTGGATCTAACGTCGTGGACTACTAGAACTATCCTTCACACGTTGCCCACAAAAATATATAAAAATATAAATATCTATAAAGAGATAGGGTTTATGGTGATGTGTTAGATGGTGGTGGTCGGTATATAAGTATATTAGGTGGGGCATCAAAATGTCACTTTCCACCTCCATTTCCAGTAATGACAACTGCGTTTTCTGGTGCCGGCAACCGACCACTTACACCGCCTTTCCAGTTAATTAATGCCATATATTCTTAGTTTGCCGTATATAGTTTCTTCTTCATTTTCTAATTCTATACTTTAATTGTTCTTATTCTCTCCTACATTAATTACAAGTACTTTCTTCCTCTGGAAATATCAAGCACTTACGAATCTGCACGCTTTGTTCTCTCTCTTTGGCGCTCGTTGTTAGACCAAATATTCTGTCTCATCTGCGTGCCTTTCCACGTTTCTTTATGTGACACATGATATTCTTCAAGAGTCATTTTATTAATAAACTTTTCCAAATCAAGCAAATTTAGGTAAAGAAAAGAACAAATATCTAGTTCCTTCTATTATAAAAACTACATAGAATTTTGAACTTCTAACTCCTATGCATATAACTAAACAACAAAAACAAAACAATACTTAATAGAAATTCACTAAAGTACTAACTCTGAAAAAGTCTAGTAATATGCAACTTTATTCTTAACTAATAATACATTTTTTTGTGTCCTTAGATTTGTATCCAATTGATATTTTTACTTAACCCATATCTTTTATTTTTGGTACATAAATTGTCATTACATGTGAATTTCTGGTCATCTCACAAGATCAATATAAGTTGTTCTCAATACGTGTAAAAGTGTCCTATTCATTTATCTTTTAGCTTTACGAGATGACATTCATGGATTTAGAACACTGCCCAATATTCTTCTTGCTCGTCCAATGACTTTTATTTGTTTTGTTCTTTGCTTTCATTGTCAATTGCACATGTACAGTAGGTTCTTGAGTGGATGTGTCCGTCTCCACTATCACGAGACAAGCAGACCAAGGTTCCAAACTTTCAACCCTAGTTATTTTGTACACGAAATATACGCGAGACCAAAATGGAAAAGGAGTCATTTATTTGAAATTCTTTAGTGGCTGGTTGCGAAGTTGCTCATAATTGGGTATGTATTGTCATTTTGTCCCACAATAGAAGTATTCAGAGGGACAACTAACGTTCTTGTTAACTTTTTCGCATATAATTATAACCTTTAGCCTACCAGAATATATACCTCAGAGGTATACATGGTCACAGAGTAGCATAATTAAATGTAAACGCTGTGGACGTTTATGGATATTTAATTTGGTAGAATATGCTTGTCCTAGCTAGCAACCACGTCACTCGAGAGCCGTCCCTCTCCAAATTGTGTAATAGAAATTTACTGCGTTGTTTAATTTAGAGATAAAAGTTCTTTATCATCTCTTCTTGCATCGTAAACACTACTTCTAATTTTATAGGACGGTTGAATATGGGATATTATAGGACTGTTGAATATGGGATATAAGTCTCCCTAACCAACTTTTCCATTCTTAAAATCCCTGTGCTCCAATTTTCTCAGGTTCTTGGTGATCGTGCAAACGAAGTCTTGAATTGTAAATTTCTTTTTGGAAATAACGCATTGAAAGGGAATGAAAAATTCCACGGGATCAATGAGTATGTTTCCACGCTTGGATTTCATGATTTTCAACATAATGAAACACACAAGTACATATGATTTCTCGCGTGATTTGATACAGTAGTACCACTGATTGATTGCATACATCTCAGTTAATTGAATACAGCTTTAAGTTAAAACAAAACTTTTTCTACCCTTGCTTTCAATTCAGATATTACGTTTTAATTTGTTGTAATGAAGTTCAAGTTAACTACGTTATCTGGCTGTTGGAGAAAAAAATAAACCTTAAACCTTTCATACTGACACGAATTCGCTAGAGATATGGCTGAATTATTAATCACTCAACTTCATGCACTCTATTTTCTGTCGGATTCAATTGTCCATATTTATGCCTTTCATTTTCAAGACTTCGGCTTCGCATGACCAGGCCCATGATTTCATTCAAACCAGGTGTAATCCACCTCGCAATAGAATATCTATCTCCGAAGTGCGGAGACTTCAACCCTGGAAGAATACCAGTTGTAAAAAAAAGAAAGGGGGTAAGAATAGCTGATTCAGTAGTATTGGTCACTATAGACAGGGGTTGACAACACCTCGATGAACATTAATTATATGAGTATATCTGCCGTTTATAATTGTTAGGATTTATGACAAATATATCCTATTTTTATTTTTGGCATTTTTATTGGAAATTGGCTAATTGGAATTGGAGT
>JAOSBN010000005.1:44170042-44205956 GCA_027563595.1 Erythroxylum suave | reverse complement strand
CTTCCAGCTATCTTCTTTTTGTTCTATGAAAGACATTCTCCAATGTCTTTCAAGGATATGAAAGACATTCTAGAAATTGAATTCAATCGAAACCCCCCAAATTGTGGCAAAATCTGGTTGGCTTTCACTACAAATGGTTGTAACGACTTTTACCAATCCTGAATACTATTGGGCTTTATATGTTTTTTTAAAAGAATTGAAAAGTTCCCATGGTGGTTAATGATATGTAATGAAGATGATGCTACAAGACAACCACAATCCTTGTCTTCTTGTTTTCTTTGTCTTTTCTCTTTCCTTCTTAACCCTTTATGCCATTATCATCATTATGGGTCTCTTTGATTCCGTCTTATCAGCATATGGAAGTCATTAAAGAGGATTTTTTCATCTTCTTTCTTGCATTCAAGTTTTACGCTTGCACGGTTATTATTCCTGGGAATCAGTATTGCTCTTGATTTACACGCTGGTCCAAAGTAACCAGCGTGTTTAAGGAAGAATTGAAAGAGGTTTAATAAGTGAAGAGAGAATTCTTCACTTCACAGACCCAGAAATTTCATGACATGTATGTGCAGAAGGGAAAAGAGATGCCAGAAAAAATATAAATTGCAAAGCACTGGTACAAGGGATTGACCTTAAACGCGGATCTCTTTAAACAAGAAATTTTCCCAACAGAAACAACAACTATAAAACCTGCGATAGAGAAAACGCCCAATAAAAATCTGCATCAGAAAACAGAGATGCAAAATAACCTCAACCCATGATCAGAATCCGAATAAAAACAAGAGATTAGGGAAAAGAAAGGCACAACAAGAATGTGTAATATTACAAGATCAAGGGACTAACGCACGATACTGGGGAAGAAGCTTCAAGAGGGAGGCTTGAAGAAGTGGAAGACGTTGAAGAAGGAAAGAGTTTCGAGAGGGTTAAACTTGGCTTTGATAAAAGTTGTCTTTGATTTTCTATTCGAAGAATAGATAAAGATAGCTACATGTGGGTTTTACCTATTCTGCAAATTTTAATAATTTACATTCCAGATGATTTTCTATTATGTGTTTGGTTTGTAACCAAACACAAGTTTATTAATAAGTTAGGAATAGGGTGGGAATAGAATACCTATTCCCTTATACCAAACAAGCTGTTAATGCTTCTAACCTTAGGTTATCTTCCAAAAATACCCTTATGTATCCTTAATTCTTCAACTTAACTTATACCATGCTATACTTTAACTTAATCTTAATTCTTCCACTTAGTACTTCAATTTCTATCAATCTATGGAATAATCCTCCTAAACTTGACATAATAATTAACTCCAATTAAAATGATTTACCCATCACGAACACAAAATTCATTTAGTTCATGCTTACTAAAATAATTAAATTTTCAGGGCCTAACATTTCTCCCCCTCTTAAAAGAATTTTGTCCTCAAAATTATTACTTAAGTCATCGAAAAGATGTGGATACTTCCCCTTCATAGCTTCCAAAGGCTCCCATGTTACCTCCTCCATTGAATGGTTCCTCCACAACACTTTGACCAACTTCACCCCCTTGTTTCTTAAAACTTTTTCCTTCGAATCTAGGATCTCCACTGGTTGCTCCTCATAGGTCAAATCTTCCCTCAATTGAACCTCTGATGGTTGAACTATATGCGAAGGATCAGATCAATACCTTCTTTACATCGATACATGGAAGACATTGTGAATATTAAACAATTCCAATGGTAAGGCTAACTTGTAAGCTAAAGGTCTAATCCTCTCAATGATTTCATAAGAGCCTATGTATCTCGGACTTAGCTTGCCTTTCTTACCAAATCTCAACACCTCTTTCCATAAAGAAGCTCTAAGAAACACCTTGTCTCCAACTTCAAATTCCATCTCTTTTCTATGTGCATCCGTGTAGCTTGTCATTCTATCTTGAGCTGCTTTAAGTCTTTGTTTCACCAACTTAATCTTATCAACTGTGACTTGCACCAACTCAGGCCCTAAGAGTCTCCTTTCACCTCCCTCATCCCAACAAATAAGAGTTCTACACCTCCTACCATACAAAGCTTCATAAGGTGCCATTTGAATTCCCGAATGATAGGAATTATTGTAAGTGAATTCAATTAAAGGCAAATGATCATCCCATGAGCCTTTAAAATCCATAACACAAGCTCTCAACATTGCCTCCAAAGTCTGTATTGTCCTCTCCGATTATCCATCAGATTGGGGATGGAAAGCTGTACTAAAGTGTAACTTAGTTCCCAAAGCCTCCTGTAAGCTCTTCCAAAATCTGGAGGTGAACCTGGGATCTCTATCCGAAACTATCGAACTTGGAATCTCATATAGTCTGATTATTTTATCCACGTATTTCTTAGCCAAAATATTCAAAGAATCTGTTTGCTTAATTGATAAGAAATGTGCTGAGTTAGTCAGTCTATCGATTATTACCCATATCGCATCATGCTTCCTACTAGTTCTCGGTAACCCCATCAAGAAATCCATTATAATCTTTTCCCACTTCCACTCCGAAACAGACAAAGGTTGAAGCTTGCCTGAAGGTTCCTGGTGCTCAGCCTTGACTTGCTGACACACTAAGCATCTCTTAGTATACTCTACAACATCCTTCTTCATTCCTTTCTACCAGAAATGCTCCTTCAAATCTCTATACATTTTTGTATTCCCTGGGTGCATAGCATAGGGCGCATTGTGTGCCTCATCAAGAATTTCATCTTTCATCTCTTGCATATTTGGAATACATAGTCTACTTCCTACCACCATCGATCCATCTTCCCTTACCTCTATTCCAGATTGTTTACCACTTTTATTCTCTTCTCGAAGCTTGCTTAAATACTCATCTTGTTTCTGCAATTCCTTAATCTTCTCATTCAATACTGGCCTCACTCTAAAATTAGCCAATACACAATTAGGCTCATCTTGCATCAATGTCACCTTAAGTCTAGCTAATTCCTTCAACAAAGGAACATATACTGTCTCTACATGTGCCGTAGTCGATTTTCTGCTTAATGCATTCGCTACTACATTAGCTTTTCCCGAGTGGTAGTCTATCATCAAGTCATAGTCCTTCAATAGCTCTAACCATCTTCTTTGTCTCAAGTTCAAATCCTTTTGACTCATCAAATACTTAAGGCTCTTATGATCTGTGAATACCTTAGTAGTGACTCCATAAAGATAATGTCTTCATATCTTCAATGCAAAAATTATGGCAAAAATTATGGCAGCTAACTCCAAATCATGGGTAGGATAGTTCATCTCATAAGGCTTTAATTGCCTAGAAGCATAAAGCGATCACCTTATCTCCTTGCATCAACACACAACCCAATCCCTTCTTTGAGGCATCATTATATACCACATACCCATCATTACCTGAAGGTAAAGTCAAAATTGGTGCACTCATCAATCTATACTTAAGCTCCTTAAAACCCTTCTGACATTCATCTGTCCACACAAACTTCTGATTCTTCCTTATCAATTTGGAAAGTGGAGCAACTATCATAGAAAATCCCTCCACAAATCTTCTGTAATATCCGGCTAAACCCAAGAAACTCCTCACTTCTGCCACATTCTTAGGCGCTTCCCATTTCACAACTACTTCTATCTTCCTCGGATCCACATATACTCCTTGCTCTGAAATTATGTGTCTAAGGAACACTACTTCCTTTAGCCAAAATTCGCATTTATCAAATTTGGCATACAACTCATTCTTCCTCAATGTCTCCAAGGCAATCTTCAAATGCTCTTCATACTCTTTATCACTCTTAGAATATATCAATATATCATCAATGAATACAATAATAAATTGGTCCAAGTATGACTTAAAGACTCTATTCATTAAGTCCATGAAAACTGCAGGTGCATTCGTCAATCCGAAGGGCATAACCAAGAACTCAAAATGGCCATACCGTGTTCTAAAAGTAGTCTTTACCACATCAGTCTCCTTTATCTGCAATTGATGGTAACCCGATCTCAGGTCTATTTTAGAAAATACTCTCATCCCTTGCAACTGGTCAAACAAATCATCTATACGAGGGAGAGGATATCTGTTCTTAACAGTGACATGATTAAGCTTCTTATAATCCACACACATCCTCAACGATCCATCTTTCTTCTTCACAAAAAGGACTGGGGCTCCCCAAGGTGAAGAGTTCGGCCTAATGTAACCCTTCTCTAAAAAATCTCCCAATTGCTCTTTAAGCTCCTTCAATTCTGCTAGAGCCATTCTATAGGGCGGAATCGATATTGGCATTGTGCCCAGAAGAAGCTCAACGGTAAATTCAATTTTCCTAAGCGGTGGTAGTCCAGGTAATTCCTCGGGAAAGACATCCAGGAATTCCCTGACAACTGGTACATCTTCTAACTTCTTTTTAGCCCTCGTGTTTACCACATAGGCCAAAAATGCTTCACATCCTTTCCTCATCATCTTCTCTGCTGTCAAAGCCGAAACAATTCTAGGCGGACTTACTTTTCTGTCTCCCACAAACACCACCTTTTTACCATTGTCTAATTCAAACTCTACTGTCTTCTGTCTACAATCCAAATTGACATTATACTTCTCCAATGTATCCATACCCAAAATCACGTTCAATCCTCCAATTCTTAAAGGCATCAAATCCACTACTAACTGCTCCCCTCTAATATGTACCTCACAATCTCTATAAACTTGACTGATAATAATATACTGGCCAATTGGAGTACTCACCATTAGAGGAGTATCCAACGGGCTCAGATTTCTACCATACACAGTTCTACTTGGTGACATAAATGAATGGGTAAAACCTGGATCAATCAAAACAACAATATCATCTTCAAATAATTTAACCGTACCAGTCATAACTTTTGGAGCGATCTCTGCATCCTCCCGTGTCATTGCAAACACCCTAGCTAGTGCTTGCCCCTTGGGTCTCCCTGGAAGACTCACTCTCTTAGTTGTATCGAAACTGCCCACTTCAGTTACCGTCTTGTGTCCCCTAGTCTCAATTCTCCTTGAAGCTTGCATCTGACTCTTCTCATGTCTTGGATTTTGAGGACACTCTCTTGCCATATTCCCTTTTTGCCCACAGTTGAAACAAGCTCCTATCAGTCGGTAGTACTCCCCTCTATGAAATCTTCCACAGTGCTCACATTTGGGAATAGGTGGCTTATCCCCATCTCCCCTCCTACTGCCTCCAGCCGTTGAGGCTTGATGTGAGACAGTCTTCATCTGTTTGGACCTACTTGCACCACTTCTTCTCTCCTCAGACTGCCTAGGGAAGCTCCTGGCATTCCTCTCGGGCATAGGAGTATTGCCTCCCCTCTTGAACTGTTCTCTCCCCTTTCTCTTCTTGTTCACAGTACTCTTTATATTCTTTATGTTTTCAACCCTTAGTGTCGTTTCAACCAGCTGTTGAAAATTACAGAAATTATGCACCACTACTTTTTCTCTGATGGCTAAGTGTAATCCCGATTCAAACTGTCGACATTTAGCTACCTCAGTCATTATCATCTCAACTGCATACCGGGATAGTTGTGTAAATCAGCGCTCATATTCACTCACTGTCATCTCCCTCTGGGTGAGACTCACAAACTCCCTCTGTTTCTGCTAAATGTACACCTCAGACAGATACTTCTTCTTAAAAGCAATTAAGAAGTCATTCCATGCCAACCCTGGAGGTCTCATCTGGCTTCTTGGCATACTTTCCCACCAGTGCAATGCAACCTCCTGAAGCAAACTGGCAGCATACACGACTTTCTCGTCATCCTCGCACTCCATCTGATCCAGTATCCTATCGGTCTTTCTCAACCAATTTTCGGCTTCCTCGGGATCAGTGGTCTCATAGAAGTCCAGTGCTCCATACTTCCTCAATTTGTCAAACTATTTCCCCTTCTTAACTAGGACCGAAGCAGAAGATTGTGGCATCTATCCCATATCTTAGACAAATGCCTGAGCGAAGGCTTGGAACATCCTCGGATCTAATGGAGGCACTTGCTCCTGTAGAACAGGCGACTCTCGGGTTGGGGACTGAGAGGGCTTATTACTGTGCCCTACAAAAGCCTCAACATTTCCTGGGGCTACAGACTCATCGGTACTCTCCTCTCTTGGTGGAGAGTCAGATGCAATGGATCCTTGCAGAACTCCTCATGTCCTTTTACGAGGTGACATTCTACTCCTTCAATAAATTACTAACGATTAGCTCACATTTTATTACAATCCTATTTCTTACACATATGCATGTCATTTAATGCAATCAAATCAATTTAGCAATGCAAACAATTTATCATATAACAAAACACATTATCTTACTATGCATTCTATACTTTGGAAAAACCTAAGCTCTGATACCAAAAAGATGTCAGACCTTGTTTCCAGAGCCTGACAATCGCATCTCAATTCGGAGATCCAAACATTTTACACAACCACTTGAACTCATAATTAAGCCCCCTTTTTGGCCCATCTCCATTCGAGCCCAATTATGTCACTGAATAATGTTGGTGAGTCCATAATTTGCATATATACATGCTTCGGGTCAGTTAGCATAGCTCCCTAACCTCTTCTTCTGTGTTCTGTTTATCATCTATGTTTGACTTTCTATCAAACGTGTTGACCTCTATCGTCTGTCTTTCATTTATCGTCTATCTTTACTCTATCGTCTGTCTTTTGTCTATCGTCTGTCTTTTTATTGCGCGTAACACAGACGATTCCTTGCATCTGTGTTCTAACATGTCGTTTATGTTTGACATGTCGTCTGTGTTCCTTGCGTCTATATTTATCGCGTCTGTCTTTCATTTGTGTTTGTATATGACGTCATCACAAACAATTCCTTTCGTCTGTATTTTTCCTTTGCGTCTATTGGTGACGTCATCACAGATAATACTCTTCCTCTATATTTTCCTTTGAATTTAGAACATGATCTCTCCAATTCTGATATGCTACTCTGAGACTAACAACCTTTGGCAATCCCACAATTAAGATTATGCACGTATACAATTCATTTTCCCAAATCTTTAAATTAACAACAAAATCATACATGGAAAGGAATTCAATTTCACTGTCCCATTTTTAACACAGTGAGAGTTTGTTACAAGCCAATATGCTTGTTAACTTAAAACAAAATACATAAGATGCTCATGATGGTATGCTTATAAAACTATCCAACATCACTAACTTAATACAAAGATTTATATCTATCTGGGAGTCCGAATGCCTTGCAAGGATCACTGCTCTTCTCGATTTGCACCTGAGGAGGGAAAATTGGGGGTTGAGCTATACAGCTCAGTGGCTAAAATACTTATAGCCATTAGCAATGCGCCACACAATCAAACATATATATATATGCATTCATAATTCAATCTTAGTATATCATCACATAGATCATATTGAATGTAATTTCACAGCAAAGCACCATTTAACATGTCAAATGCAAATGTACACACAATCGGCTCGAGGGTTCCGTGAAACGAAACAAAGAAACCAAAGTTTACTCTGTGAACAAAAAGAATCTATTTTTGGATTTCGTGGGCCACAAGCGGGCAGCCGGGAGAAGGCTTTACGTCGACGTACACGTGACTAACAAAACAGTTCCACTCTCGCCCAAACACAATCAATTTAGTCAATCAATGTTCATATTCTTATACTTTTCTTCTTTCCATTTAATCAAAACGCCATACACAATTTCAATGGCATACCAGAATCATACTCATAATTTAGCAATATCAAAATGCCATACATGATTTAACATGCATCATAATGTACTTTCCACATTGGAGCAATTTCACAAATTTAGAAATTTAAACACATGCACATACATTTAGGCATATTGCCCATTACACAATAACCGTAAATATTTTACCGACCTAAGACGCTTGACAATTCCAAATTCAATGTTGTCTTTCCTCTTCATCTTGGATCGGGCTTGCTTGGTTTCCTATAACAAACCAAGTTCTCATTCAATAGAAATTCCAATGTGAAAAACCATAGAACCAAAAGTATGAAATTGACCCTAAAATACTTAAACCCATACATTTCTCAATCTCTTTGAACCAAAACCCCTCAAAACTCCAAGAGATTAGAAATCGACTTACCTTGAATCTTCGCCAACTAGTGAGATTCTTAGCTCTAAAGGAAGCTCTTTCCTTCCTCTTTCTTTTTCCCTTCTTGAATAACCTCAAATTCTCTCTTTAAGACTAAGAAAATTCGTAACCTAATTCAAAGCTCTCTTCTTTTAACTCCACTGAGCCCCTCTTCTTCTTCCTCTTTCCTTTACTTTTTGATATTTTTTTTACTCCTTCTTTCCTCATTCACGTTTTTAGCCTTCTTATTTACTAGACAATCTTTTTCCTCCTCCCATTCTACCCTTAATGGGTGAGAAAAGTCCACCTTACCTTTCCTTTAATGCCTTAGTGCTTCTAACCTTAGGTTATCTTCCAAAAATACCCTTATGTATCCTTAATTCTTCAATTTAACTTATACTATGCTATACTCTAACTTAATCTTAATTCTTCCTCTTAGTACTTTAATTTCTATCAATCTATGGAATAATCCTCCTAAACTTGACATAATAATTAACTCCAATTAAAATGATTTACCCATCACGAACACAAAATTCATTTAGTTCATGTTTACTAAAATAATAAAATTTTCAGGGCCTAACAAACCCCTAACCAAACATGGCCTAAGAGTTTAGGGCATTACCTTAACTGTCTATAATCTCTATTCATTTCTAATTAACTGAAACACACTTAGGATAAAATTAAAAATTCAAACAGATGGGATTTTTCTATAAAGAATGAAAGGGTGTTAAAAGCATGTCAAAGCAATTTGTTTAAAACTAGAATAGATAAATTAGACACCTAACAAAAGTTTTTCAACGAAGACTTTATTTCGTCAGAGAATGTTTATCTCCTTTTCTTCAATTCCAACAATATCAAATACAAAGAGATCAAAATAACAAAACCCATAAAGCATTAATCCTTAAACCATACAAAGAAACTAATATCAAAAGCAACAAAGACGTAAAAGAACAGAAATTTTAGAAAACCCAACAAAACCCTGAAAGCGTTTCAGTTAGCTTTAAATAACTTGTAATACCCTATGCCCGATAATGAAATCGACACATACTGAGTGTTACCATATTCTTATACTTCAAACTACAACATTTTCTATTTAAATCCTCATCAATCTAGCAATTACTATTCACTTCCTAAAATTTTGATAGAGTTTCTTCTATATTTACTTAAAACCTCCTGCAAGAAACTTCAATACAATTCTTATGCATGTTACTCAACTATCCATCTCCATGTCAAACTCCTTGACAAAATAATTTACCCATCCTCCAACACATTTCAACACATCTACACCAGATTTTATACATAACTTTCATTTATTCATATATAATTCACAATAATCCTATAAGATCCTTCACTTCTTCACGTGTACATGCCCTATCCAAAAACGAAATAAAAATTTGTAGTACAACCACCTCCAATTCTTTCAAGATCCTCTATGTAACCCTTGTCTTGTAGTAGATCCACTACAACTTTCTTCTACCTATCTTCAAAACCCACACGCGGAAAGAAAATCCACACGCTAAGCTATAGACTTAGTGGTATTCAAGCAATTTCATTTCACATTCAATTCAATTCGTTCAACCATAGCATGCATTATATACAATATTTTTCACATATAAATATCTTCATTTATTTCTAAGGTTAAATAAGCATTTAAAAATTAAATTATGAAATACAAGCATGTATCTGTTTAAATAATTCATATCTAATTACACAACGATGAATAAATTGTACAATTTAATTGCTACATTCACTTGAAGTTCTTTAATCATTAATCATGCATTTATCTACTTTTTGTAATTGCCTCAAAGTAAAATCCATCGAAATTGCATCATCGAGCTGGATAAGGGCGATTTTAAAAATACAAGATCGGGTTCTTGGAACCATACGATCAATTTTTTATATACACTCATATTAGAACTGAGCTCTCGAAGTCGTACAGTTCATAACACAAATCAAATGTCTTATACCGAAACCGAGATCATGAAGACATACAGTCTGGTAACATACATCATAACACAGTACTGCTAACTTCTAATTAGGATGCCAACCTTATCACATTTCTCCAATTCTTATCTATTTTACTAGGGGCAAATCTAATTAAATTCTATTAAAATTTCATAATAAATGCTCATAATAACCAATTCAAGCTATTCCATATTCGGCTAAAGTAGATTTCTTTTTTTTCTTTCGTTATTAGTTGTAGTTTATTTCATACAACATTTAAAACATATTCATCTCACCAATTAATTGAAAATAATATATATATCAAGTTTCTCAATTCAAATGTAATGTATGCCAATGAGGGAAAATACAAATTTTAAGTCCAAAATCTCAATTAATCACATATACTACTTCATTTAACATCCAATTATATATTTTTAACAACAATTTCATAAACCTCCAATTTTACTCAGGAATCCTAAAGTTCCTAATACCCAATTTTTAGGAAAAAGTGTAATGGCAAGAATAGGCACCAAATTGATTTCCAAATCTTCAAATTAAACTTCCATAAACTTCAATTTCATCATCAATTCCTTATTCCTTCTCTTTCTCTTTCTCTCTCCTTCAATTCTTCTTCTTTATCTTCATAATATTGCATAAAAATTCAATTTCATGCATTTTAATCATCAATGCATGCAATTACACCAAAATCGTGTACTAAAAATAACCAAAACTTCATTAACTCACCTTATAAATTTTCATGTACTATTCATCAAGAACACCTATTTACCTTTTCATCATCTTTGCCAATTTTTTTGTTGATATGGTGAGTTTAGGGACCCTAGGTTGTTGATTTAGTGTTTAATAAGTGACTTGGGGGTTAAAACCAAAGAAAATTGGCTTGAAAATGTAAGAAATGAAAGAAAAATGGAGAAGAAAGGAGGGAGGTATTCTTGACAATGTTTTAGAGAAGAAGAGAACGGGAAGTTAACAAAAATGTCATGTGGTCCCTCATTAAAAGTTTTTCAATTATTTTTTTATTGATCCAAAATTAACTTTTTTTACTCTATTCCTTCTTTTTCTCAATAAAAATACCCATGAGAAAATTTTCAACTTCACCTAAAGGCCTTAATTAATATCATTTATCTTTATTAATAGTTTCAGGTTTGACTTTCACCCTTTCTCGAGTCAAACTTTGACCATTGTCGACTCTTGGTTAAACCCTCAAAACGAACTCATTTGGAGCTCTAATTTGATCCTTAGGCTGTCCATGAACAATATTATCCAATGCCAAATAAAATAAAATACAATTTGGGTCCTAGGTGCACTATTCACCTCGAGATACATTATTCACGTCTCAAAAAGTATTACTCATGAAATTGAGATTTTTGAGGCGTTACAATTCTTCCCCTCTAAAATAAAATTTCATCATCGAAATTTACCTATGTTGAATAATTGTGGATAAGACTTTCTTATGGTTTCTTTTGGTTCCTATGTAGCTTCCTCATCCTCGTGGTTCGTTCATAGTACTTTCACTAATGGAACTATCTTATTCCTTAGTTGTGTTTGTAACTTTTGCTAAAATCTTCACCGACTTTTCTTCATAAGTTAGATCTAGTTGTATTTCAATATCTTTCAATTTTATATTATGTGATAGATCAGATCGATGTTTCCTTAATATAGATATATGGACGACATCATAAATCTTTTCCATATCTTGTGACAATGCTAATCTGTAGGCTACTGGTCCCAAATGCTCAATGATGTCAAATGGACCAATGAATATAGGGCTTAACTTACCCTTCTTACCAAATCGAAACATTTTTTTCTATGGTGAATTTTCAAGAAAACCTTGTCACCTTCAACATATTCAATGTCCTTTATCTTCAAATCTGCAAATGATTTTTTGCGATCAAAAGTAACTTTCAACCTTTTCTTTTAACTTTCAATCTTTTCTTTATAATTTTCACCTTATCCTCGGTTTCATTTATTAATTCTGGACCCACGATCTTGCTTTCACTAACTTTTGTCTAACATAAAAGTGTTATGCACTTTCTACCATAAAGAGCATCATACGATGCCATCTGTATGCTTGCTTGATGGCTATTATTGTAAGCAAATTCAATTAATGGGAGGTGTTCATCCCAGCTTCCTTTAAATTCAATAACACAACTCCTAAGCATATCTTCTAGCACCTGAATTACTCTTTCTGATTGTCCATCCGTTTAAGGATGAAAAGTTGTACTAAAATTCAGCTTAGTTTCTAAGGCCTTATGTAATTTCTTCCAAAATCTTGAGGTGAATCTTGGATCTCTATCTGATATGATAGAATATGGTACTTTATCCAACCACACTATCTCACTATTGTATAATTCTGCATACTTTGAGAGTTGGTAGTCAGTTCTGATAGGTAAGAAGTGAGTTGACTTGGTCAATCTATCTACAATCACCCATACAACATTATGCTTCTTCCTAGTTTGAGGCAAACCAAATACAAAATTCATCGTGATTCAATCCCATTTCCATTTAGGTATTGTTATTGGTTGAAGTAAACGCAATAGGACTTGATGTTATGTTTTTACTTGTCGGCATATAAGACATTCGGTAACATAATCTGCAATGTCTCTCTCTTTATACCTGGCCACCAATAATGTGCCTTCAAATCTTGGTATATTTTAGTACTTCCTAGGTGAACAACATATGAACTGCTATGGGCTTGCTTCAGGATATTCTTTTGCAACTCATCATCATTACGGACACAAATTCTATCTTTGTTATACAAGTAGCCATCCTCTTTGATTGCATATTCACTACCTTTCCCCTTCTGAATTTGTTTAAGAATGATAACTAGCTTTTCATCTTGATTCTATCCTTGACTTGCTGTGACAAGTTTGGTTTAAGCCTCAACTTAGCTACATCACTGGCTATAGATAATCTAGCATTCATTACTCTTAAAGTTGATAATGACTTCTTGTTAAGAGCAACGACTACTACATTTGTTTTGCTTGAATTATAGTCAATGATGCAATCATAATCTTTAATCAACTCTATCCATCTTCTTTGCCTCAAGTTCAACTCTTTCTACGTAGGAAAATATTTAAGACTTTTGTCATCTATATAAATATGACATTTCTCTCTATATAAGTAATGCCCCCAAATCTTTAAAGCAAAGACTATAGCTGCTAACTCCAAATCATGGGTCGGATAGTTCCTTTCATAAGGCTTAAGTTGCCTAGAAGCATAAGTAATTACCCTTCCCTCTTGCATTATTATACATCCTAGCTCGTTATGTGAGGCATCACTATAGATCACGAAGTCTCTACTAGGTACAGGATGTGTAGGAATAGGCGCTTCAGTTAATATGGACTTTAGCTTCTCAAATCTTTCTTAACATTTATCACTCCACACAAATTTTGCATTCTTTTAAAGTAACTTGGTTAAAGGTGCTACGATTATGGATGGTATCCTGCCAATCCTAAGAAACTTTTAATCTCTATAGCATTCCTAGGTGGCTTCCATTCTAAAATGACTCCTACGTTCTTTGGATCAACTCTAAACCCATTTGTTGATATGACATGACCAAGGAAAGAAACTTCATCAAGCCAAAATTCACATTTACTAAACTTGGCATAAAGTTGTTTATCCCTCAAAGCCTGTAGAATAATTCTCAGATGCTCATTATGCTCTTCTTGGTTCTTAGATAAACCAAGATATCATCGTTGAAGACTACCATAAATTGATCTAAGTAAGGATGAAAATATAAAATTCATGAGATCCATAAAGGCTACTAGAGCATCTGTGAGTCCAAAAGGCATCACTAAAAATTCATAATGCCTTTATCTGGTTCTAAAAGTTGTCTTCAGGACATTTGTTTCCTTTACTCTCAACTGGTAATATCTTGATTTCAGCTCAATCTTAGAGAAAACACCTGCACTTTTAAAATGTTAAATAAGGTCATCTATTCTAGGTAGTGGATACTTATTCTTCACAGTCACTTTATTCAATTATCTGTAATCCACACATAGCGTAAGAGACCCATCTTTCTTCTTGACAAATAACACAGATGCAACCCATGGAGACACACTAGCGCATATAAAACCCTTTTCAAAAAGTTCTTGCAGCTAGATTTTCAATTCTTTAAGTTATATGGATGCCATCCGATATGGTGCAATGGATACTGGTACTATATCAGGTATCATATCAATAAAAAATTTAACTTCTCTTTCTGGTGGTAACCTTGGCAACTCTTAAGGAAATACATCCTGGAAGTCACATACACTTAGGTATATCTTGAATTTTATGATCATCCTTGCTAGCTTCAAGGACACAAGCTAATTAGGCTACACACCTCTTTCAAATAAGCCTTTTTGCTATGGTCGCTGATATAACATAGAAACGTAAAGTTTACCTTTCGCCAACAACTGTGATCTCATCAATATCAACCGTTCTAAAAGTGATTCTTTTAAGATGACGATCTACCATTGCATGATGTCTAGATAGCCAGTCCATACCAAGGATCACATCAAATTCGTGAAAAGGTAGTTCAATCAAATCACCAGGAAATTCATAACCTTGTATTCGTAACGGAAAATTCTTATGGACCCTATTTACCACCACACTATAACCCAAAGGATTTGTAACTAGAATATCATGTTCAAGAGTGTTAACAAGTAATCCTAGGCCTATCAATGCATGAACATAAATGTCAAAGATAGTAAAAGTACCTATACTCACATTTAAGGCATCCTTATTATCACGGGCCCGCATAACATATGCATGAGTTAGAGACGGCTATTAGGTTCATCAACTATCTCTAATGTGACCCTCTGACTATTAGTACCAGAACTAGCTCCCGTGCTTCTACCTTTGCCCCTTGAAGTTATAGGAACTGATCTCTCTGCTTGACTAACTATTTGATACCGTCTACTAGGGTAATCTCTCTGAAAATGCTCCATAGATCCACATCATAGGTATGTTCCCATCACCTTCCAACATTGTCCGCCATGTTTCTTCCCACAATGATGACATGGGATAACTACCCCACATCCTGATCCACTTGTTGTACTAGCTATAGACAGGGCTGGTTGTCCTCCCTAACCATTGGTCTCTGACTCTGCCCTAATTGACAGTAGGATGTCTATGTTTATCCTAAATCCTGAGACCCTAAACCCTTTTACTTCTTACTGGCTGAGAAGGATGAACTAGATTGCCCTTGACTCCTCTTCTGCCGTCCCCCCATTTCTCCATTTTTGTTCATCAATATTAACCTTTCCACTTCTCAAGGCTGCTTTCACCATTTCTTTATAATCCCTAATCTGCAGTGCAACAAGGAGCTTCTTAATGTCATGGTGGATGCTTCAAATCTCTTACACTTATTTGCCCCGTAGGAATTAATCTCTTCGCATACATACTCAATCTATCAAACTCTTTCTCATATTCTAATATTGTCCTATACTCCTGTTTTAAATGAAGGAATGCATCATTTATCTCTTCGTTATAAGCCTCCCCTACATACTTACCTGCAAATTAGGATAAAAAGTACTCCCAAGTAAGATACTGTGGTGGAGCAAGCCTTTCAATAGACTCCTACCACTGATATGCTGGTCTTTGAAGAAGACCATCTGCACATTCCAATCTCTCTTTTGGTGTGCAATGGAGAAGATAAAAATTCTCTTTATCTTGATTAGCCAAAACTCGACATCTGGAGCAGTAATTGATGACTCCCCCTGAAAATCCTCAGCTCCCAACGTCTTGACTTTCTCCAATGTAAGCTTCTATAGTGGAAGAGATGGTTGTGGTTGTATAAGAGGAGTAGCAACCATCTGTTGTTTCATATAATCCACCATAGTTTGGAAAAACTCTGTCATATTAGGAACTGGATGACCAGCAAGTGGTGGTATGGGTTGTGCTGGCTACCTTGCCATGCCCTTATCTATATCACTAGCTGAGGCATCACTTTCCTCCTCTCTCTCTCTCTCAGCGGCTCCCAAAACACCTGGTTCCATTCTTCAATCTATAACAAATAGAAAGGGTGGATCTACGTTAGAGTCACATCATATTCTCATATAATCCTTCATTTGACATATACATAATTCACTTTTCCTTTATTTCCTTAATTATAGACCCAAAATTGCCTAATGGCTCCGACACCACTAACTGTAACACCCCGTATCTGATAATGAAATCGGCATTACCGAGTGTTACCATATTCTTATACTTCAAGCTACAACATTTTCTATTTAAAACCTCATCAATCTAGCAATTACTATTCACTTTCTAAAATTTTGACAGAGTTTTTTCTATATTTATTTAAAACCTCCTGTAAGAAACTTCAATACACTTCTTATGCCTATTACTCAACTATCTATCTCTATGTCAAATTCCTTGTCCTTGACAAAATAATTTACCTATCCTCCAATACATTTCAACACATCTACACCAGATTTTATACATAACATTCATTTATTCATATATAATTAATAATAAAATCCTGTAAGATCCTTCACTTCTTTATGTGTACATGCTCTAACCAAAAACAAAATAAAAATTTGTAGTACAACGACCTCTATATGTCTTGTCTTGTATTAGATCTAACATAACTTTCTTCTAACTATCTTCAAAACCTACACGCGGAAAGAAAATCCACACCCTAAGCTATAGGCTTAGTGGTGTTCAAGCAATTTCATTTCATATTCAATTCAATTCATTCAACCATTACATGGATAATATACCATATTTTTCACATATAAATATCTTCATTTATTTCTAAGTATAAATAAGCATTTAAAAATTAAATTATGAAATATAAGCATGTATCTATTTAAATAATTCATATCTAATTACACAATGATGAATAAATTGTACAATTTAATTACTACTTTCACTTGAAGTTCTTTAATCATTAATCATGCATTTATCTACTTTCTGTAATTGCCCCAAAGTAAAATCCATTGGAATTGCATCACCAAGCCGGATAAGGGGGATTTTAAAAACACAAGATTGGGTTCTCGGAACCATATGATCCATATTTTATATACATTCATAGTAGAACTGAGTTGTCGGAGCCATGCAGTTCATAACATAAATCAAATGTCTTATACCGAAATCGAGCTCTCAAAGTCATATAGTCTGGTAACATATATCATGACACAGTACTGCTAACTTCCTAATTAGGATGCCAACCTTATCAGATTCCTCCAATTCCTACCTATTTTACTACGGGCAAATCTAATTAAATTCCATTGAAATTTCATAATAAAAGCTCATAATAACCAATTCAAGCTATTCCATATTCGGTCAAAGCAAACGTCTTTTTTTTCTTCCATTATTGGTTGTAATTTATTCATACAACATTTAAGACATATTCATCTCATCAATTAATCAAAAATAACATATATATTAAGTTTCTCAATTCAAACATAATGTATGCCAATTAGGGAAAATACAAATTATAAGTCCAAAATCTCAATTAATCACATATACTACTTCATTTAACATCCAATTAAATATTTTTAGCAACAATTTCATAAACCTTCAATTTTACTCAAGAACCCTAAATTTCCTAATACACAATTTTTAGGAAAAAGTATGATTGCAAGAACATATACCAAATTGATGTCCAAATCTTCAAATTAAACTTCTATAAACTTCAATTTCATCATCAATTCCTTATTCCTTCTCTTTATCTTTCTCTCTCTCCTTCAATTCTTCTTCTTTATCTTCATAATATTGCATAAGAAATTCAATTTCATGCTTTTTATTCATCAATACATGCAACTACACCAAAATCGTGTACTAAAAATAATCAAAACTTCAGTAACACACCTTATAAATTTTCATGTACTATTCATCAAGAACACCCATATACCTTTTCTTCATCTTTGCCAATTTTTGTGTTGATATGGTGAGTTTAGGGATCTTAGGTTGATGATTTAGTGTTTAACAAGTGATTTAGGATTTAAACTAAAGAAAATTGGCTTGAAAAATGTAAGAAATGAAAGAAAATGGAGAAGAAAGGAGAGAGGTATTCTCGACAATGTTTTGGAGAAGAGAATGGGAATTTGACAAAAATGTTATGCAGTCCCTCATTAAAAGTTTTCGAAATCTTTTTTGATCCAAAATTAACCTTTTTTTACTCCATTCTTTCTTTTTCTCAATAAAAATACCCATAAGAAAAATATCAACTTCACCTAAAGACCTTAATTAATATAATTTATTTTCATTAATAGTTTTGGGTTTGACTTTTACCCTTTCTCAGGTCAAACTTTGACCATTGGTCAACTCTTAGTCAAACACTCAAAACGAACTCGTTTGAAACTCTAATTTGATCATCGAGTTATCCTTGAATAATATTATCATATGTGAAATAAAATAAAATGCAATTTGGGTCCCGAGTGTACTATTCACCTCAGGATACATTATTCATGGCCTAAAAAGTACTATTCATGAAATCAAGATTTTTGGGGTGTTACACAACTATTCAAAGAGACAGATTTATTAGATGAAAAATGAACAATCGAAGAAGTAAGGGGAAGAAGAGATTGGCCATGTTTGGCAATCAACTGATTGTATTAGTTGTTAGCTGATTCTATCAGCTAACAGATTATATCAGCTGATTTGATCAACAGATTGCATTAGCTATTTGTCAAAGATGTTTAGTAAAATTAGTTGTTTAGTATTAACTGTTTATGTGTAAAATGACTTATGAGGACATGATTTTAAAAAAATTATAAGGGTATAAATATTATATATCTTAGTATTTTGTTGAATATTCTTAGTAAAGAACAATAAATTATTTAATGAATTAATAAATTAGTGTTAAATAAAATTTTAATCTAATCAAAATTTAATATATATTTATTTATGATTTATAATTTTTGAATTATTAAAATAAATAATAAAAGTTAAAATGTTTAAATTAATAAAGACATAGAAAACAAAATTTATGAATTAATTATTGTTATTAATTGTTAGATGATGAATATAACATGCCTACATAACTTAAACAAATATAGATACACAATGAAACTCACCACTTCAACAAATTAAGGAATTGAGTTGTTTTTGTTTGTTAAATAAGCCACAAATTAAGTAAGTGAGTAGCTGATGTGTTTAATTAATTAGCCACAAATTAGGGAAGGAGTGGCTGACCATGGGGCTCACCATTCCTATTTGTTGACTATCAAGTATCTAATGAAAGGAATGAAGAATAAATCAATCAAAAAGGAGCTTCTTGCCTTCAATTTTATAGTCAATATACTGTAAGGGTTTTCTATTTGTTTACCAAAACAAACGGGTTTCGTGTGTTTCCCAAATGCTCAACAATTATTAACAATTCTCAAGCTATCCCGTTGGCCAGTATCTACTGACCAGTTTCACGAAAAACACCATAACTCTTTTCATACTCATCCGAATCCACTTCCGTAAAAATAAAATTATTAATTTCCAAATGAAACCTAATGAAAAACAAAAAAAGGATTAAAATGTATGTAAAACGTTAAATATGATTTTGTTTGTTTTTATTTTTTAAAACTAATTATTTATAAGAGAGTTACATAAATTAATTAGTTAAAGCTTTTAAGCTAAGAATCAAGTTTAAGATAAAAAATAAATTTGGTTTAATTTAAATTTCAGCTAATAGGTGGAATTATCTAATTCCACGACTCAACGAGATTTCAACTGAGTATTAATGTTGATGATGATGATGTAGAATTATAGTATCTCTGACCTTGAAATCAGAATATATATACAACTGTGTTTCCTTGTTTATTATTATATTAGCTCTAAAGAGGCCAAAATATTGTTTTGCCTTTTTCATTAAAACATTAAATTCAAACAACATCTATACTTACTTTAAAAGTTATCAGATTTAATCTTACAATCTTACTTTTGTTCGTGTCCTAAAAGTGAAAATATTGAAATATTGGATATATCTCATAGATTTTTAAAATTAAGTTCTTTAGTATAATTTGAATAAAGTACCACATAAAAAACCAAGATTTCTTTAAAAAGAAAAATTATCGTTCTTTGAAAATAAAATTTTGCATATATTTAGGGACCGATTGGTTCCACTTCTGTTTTTTATTATATTTTCAATTTTTGTTTTTCTTTTAAATAAAAGCAAAAACCTGTTTGATTGTTAATATCAATGTACATAATCATATATTAGATAAAACTTAAAGATAAATTATTTTTATTAAATAAATTTATTTTAATCTCATATACAATATTTATTAATAATTATTAATAAAATTATTTTATTTAATTAAAATAAAGAATTTAAATCTAAACTTTTATTTAAAAATTAATATTTATTTTAAATATATTTTAATCATTAAATCAATTTTTATTAAAAATTTTATATAATTTGAAGATATTTTAAATTTAGTTATATTTATTAACAATTATTAATTTAATTTAATTTAATTAAAAATTTTGCATAAAATTATTAATTAAAATTAAATTATTCATAATTCTTATTAATAATTAATTTTAATTAATTAAATGTATAATATGAAATTAAAGTATTCATAAATCTTATTAAAAATAATATATCAAATAACTAATATATATTTATTTGATAGTAAAAAAATAGAAAATTAAAAACACGAATCAAAACTTAATGTTTTTTTTGACTAAATTGGGAAATAAAAATAAACATAAACATAAGCAAACCTTGTTGTTAGATGTTCAATCCTATTATGTTTGAACTTTGAAAAGGTTTATTTGTTATTGTTAGGATTGTTTTAACCCTAATAAAAGAGGCCTTGTTAATAAAATATGCATTGGCCCATATGTTCCAATAAACTCAGCGACAGAGTTCCCAGCCTAAGCAAAAGTTCAAACGGTTAAACCCTTAAACCCTCACCCAACCTGTAACCAGAGGACCACCGCGTTGAGCGATAGCTGCAAAAGAGACTCGCGGCGGCAATGGTGAAGGCCTACCTTCGATACGAACCGGCGTTAGCATTCGGTGTCATAGCGTCAGTTGAGTCGAATATATCGTACGACTTCTCTGGGAAGCATATTCTCGCTCCGGCGCTCGAGAAGGTCGGAGTTTGGCACGTCAGGCAAGGTGTCTGCACCAAGACCCTTGCTCCGTCCAACTCCTCCCGTAATAGTCCGTCGCTTGCCGTTACTTCGATTGCATCGTCGCCTTCCTCTCTGGTAATGTTTCGATATCAATTAATTGTTGATTGAACCGTTTGTTGAATAGGATGTTTTTCAGGGTTTTATTATCTCTCGAGTAGCCACAAATGTATCTATGGAGTCTAAAAAGATGTTTCTTTTAAGTGCATACCTTGTTAAACTTCATAACTTCTATATAAAGTTGTTCAGTTTAATTATATTTTTAAATGATGAATTAGGATGTGAAAGTTATATTTTCATTTGGTCTACAGATAGCAAGTGGTTATGGAGACGGTAGTGTAAGAGTTTGGGATAGTGAGAAAGGGATTTGTGAAACCACGTTGAATGGGCACAAAGGGGCAGTCACTGTTCTGAGGTACAACAAGGCTGGGTCTTTGCTTGCATCTGGAAGTAAAGATAATGATGTTATACTGTGGGACGTGGTCGGTGAGGCTGGTCTTTTTCGCCTTCGTGGGCATCGTGACCAGGTTTGTTTGTTGAGATGTTTCATAAATGGTGAACAACTGTTGGGTTTGTTTTACATTTCCCTTTTTTTGTTGCCATTGTCTTCACTGCAGGTTACCGACCTTGTTTTCTTGGAATTGGGTAAAAAGCTTGTTAGTTCTTCCAAGGACAAATTTTTGAGGGTGTGGGATCTTGAAACACAGCACTGTATGCAAATAATTAGCGGTCATCACAGTGAAATTTGGTCGATGGATGTTGACCCTGAAGAAAGGTACTTGGTCACTGGTTCTGCAGACCCTGAGCTTCGAGTTTATACACTTAACCATGAGATGGTGGATGGACCATCTATAAAAGAAAATGGAACTCAACCTGTGAACTATGGAGATTTATCTACTCAAAATAAATGGGAAGTTTTGAAGAAGTTTGGGGAAATTCAAAGGCAAAGCAAAGATAGAGTTGCAACTGTTAGATTCAATAACTTGGGAACTTTGCTGGCTTGTCAAGTGGCTGGAAAAACAGTGGACATATATTGTATTCTTGATGATGCTAATGCAAAGCGTAAAGCAAAACGGAGGCATCGTAGGAAGAAAGAGAAGAAATCCTCAAAAGGGGCGGCTGAGGTAGCTGCAGATAAAGATGAAAAAGTTGATGTTGAAGAAGATGGAAATGACACCAGCATTACCGTTCTGGATGTGTTCAAGCTGCTTCAAATAGTTCGAGCAAGGAAAAAGATCTGTTCCATTTCCTTCTGCCCTGTGACTCCAAAGAACTCTATGGCTACTTTAGCTGTGTCTTTGAATAATAACTTACTGGAATTTTATTCTCTTGAAAGCAACACATCCACAAAGTCTCTTTCTATTGAGCTTCAGGGACACAGGTCTGATGTCAGAAGTGTTACACTTAGTTCAGACAATACGCTGTTGATGTCCACAAGTCATAATGCAGTAAAATTTTGGAATCCAAGTACCGGTTCTTGCCTTAGAACTATTGATTCTGGGTATGGACTATGCGGTTTAATTGTTCCACATAACAAGTATGCTCTAGTTGGAACTAAAGAAGGCAAGATAGAACTCATTGATATTGGGAGTGGCACTTGTGTTGAGGTTGTGGAAGCTCATGGTGGTTCTGTGCGATCGATTATTGCCATTCCTAATGAAAATGGATTTGTCACAGGCAGTGCAGATCATGATGTGAAGTTTTGGAAGTATCAAATGAAACAGAAGCCTGATCAAGTATGGTCTTCTGACTACTTTTTGTAATTATAGTATGCTTTTTATTTGTTTTCTTTCGATATTGGCAAATTGATTCTTTATGGAATACAATTGCATGCCAAAGAATTCAATTTAAATGTTTTTGCTTGTTTACAGGATACTAAGCAGCTAATGGTGTCAAATATAAGGACTATGAAGATGAATGATGATGTTCTAGTGGTTGCAATTAGCCCTGATGCTAAGTACATTGCTGTTGCCCTCTTGGATTGTACAGTAAAGGTTAAGAGTTCTTTGAGATTTCTAGTTTTATGCTTTAAATGTCTTGTCATTGTAGTTGAGTGGTGAATAAAAGACTAAGCAGTGCAGATTGTTAAAAAAAACAAAAAAGGAATTGTTATAATGTCAAAGGAGATGGAAAGTTATTCTATCTATGTTGATGATAAACTTGTTGAGTTTTCAAACAATTTTAGGTTGGTGTCTGGCTATATCTTTTGGAGCTCTTGAATTTTGCATGAACCCTACATTTATATGCATCATGTATAGCCAGTTAAAACTTTTATCCCAATAAACGTACATGCTTAACTTGTGCTACCACCTATCATAACAATTTTCTGAAACGCTATCCACAACTGTAATTTCTATAAGAAGGGAGAACTAGAGATTGTGAAACTGTCAGCAGTAATTGTAATGAGAAGATGGAAGGTTAGTAAAGTTATAATGCCTCTTCTTTCTTAGAGGCACATGACATAATTCCATTACATCAAGATGAAGGTTTGAAGGCGTCTACCGATTACTGATTGTATCAGTCCTTGCTTATTCTGATACTTATGAAGTCTGGGATTATTTTTCCAATTGACAAGAAGTAATCAGGATAGGAATTAATTAATCAGTTTTAACAGTTTTGGTTATCTCAAATGTTTCATGATGGTAGCTTATAACTTCTAACTTTGTTTTTTATAGTTTCCATTTGGATTATTTATTCTAGGAAAAAAATTCTTGTTTTGTTCCTTGAGTCATTTATTTTTCTGATATGCTGAAGGCCATGATCTTTCAGGTATTCTTCTTGGATTCTTTGAAATTTTTTCTGACATTGTACGGCCACAAGCTCCCGGTGCTATGTATGGACACATCATCAGATGGGGCTTTGATGGTTACAGGCTCTGCAGACAAAAATTTGAAAATCTGGGGGCTGGATTTTGGTGACTGCCATAGGTCTCTTTTTGCTCATAATGACAGGTGCTACACACTTATAGTCGCTTTGGTAGATATTTTTTTTCTCTTTGATTTGGGTGATATATTGTTTTGCAATTCTAATAATCTCTGTATTTCTAGTGTCATGGCCGTGCAATTTGTCCGCAACACGCACTACATGTTTAGCGTGGGGAAAGATCGCCTTGTAAAATACTGGGATGCTGATAAGTTTGAGTTGCTTCTAACACTTGGAGGGCACCATGCAGATGTTTGGTGTCTTGCAATCAGTAACTGTGGTGAGTTTGTTGTCACAGGGTCTCATGATCGATCCATACGCCGTTGGGATCGTACTGAAGAGCCATTTTTCATTGAGGTATTTTCTTTTTTCGTGTTTTTCCCCCTTTGAGTATTTGGTAATTAATTTGTTTCTCCTGACGTATCCTTTTATATGTAAGTAACACATCAAGTAAGATATATAATTGATTTTGCAGGAAGAGAAAGAAAAAAGGTTGGAAGAAATGTTTGAGGACCTTGATGGTTCATTCGAAAACAAGTATACACCCCAAGAAGAACTTCCAGAGGAAGGGGCTGTTGCCTTAGCAGGAAAGAAAACTCAAGAGACTCTCACGGGAACTGACTTGATTATTGATGCTTTAGATGTAGCAGAATTAGAAATGAAACGTATTGCTGAACATAAGGTATAGCGGTGCTCCTTATGACTTTATTTTCCCTTATTTGATATTTCTGGCTCATTAGGTAATACCTGCACTTTTTTGGACATAGTGACCTTTTCCATGTAACATGATGAGGGGAAGCTTAATGTTGATTTGAGCTTGAGACGACCTGATTTTTATGCATCTGTTTTGAAACTGGCATATTTATATATTTCTCAGGAGGAGGAGATCCATGGGAAAGTTGCTTCCTTCCAACCAAATGCTGTCATGCTTGGGCTGTCTCCATCTGATTATGTTCTCCGTGCACTCTCAAATGTTCACACCAATGATTTGGAGCAGACGTTACTGGTATGCAAGCTGCATTACTTGTATTTAAGAAAATTGTAGCTGGAATATCTATTTGTTTTTTAACTATCTACTGTTTTTAGTTGGAGAGAATTGCTGCATGCTGTAGTAGTTTTTTTAATAAACATGTCTAGTGACCTGTTTAACTTGACAGTTTGAATCATAGATTATGTAAACCTTTTTCTAGTTTTCTAAATCATGACTTTGGTTCGTTTGTCTTTCACACACTCTTACTCCAGAAGCCAAGTAGAGAGTTTTGGTTGTACTCTTACCTTGTACATGAAACATAAGTAATCTGGTGTAGTTTAGCAAAGGCAGCTCCAGTTATTGTGGCCATCCTGATGTTGTCAGACTTAGTTGCAACCTTTTTTGGAACACTTGGTATTAATTGCTGGTTGTCATGCCGCATTTTCCTTGCAGTTACCTGCAACTTTTGGTTCACGATCTCCCTCTGTCTCTATATCTAATTGATTGTGCCTACTTTATTTAAAACGCTGTATGATATTGTATGTCCTGTTTTGGAAATTAGGGGCTTTGGTCAACATGTAATTGAAATAATTGAACCTGGCTTCTGTCCTGTTGCTATTTGATTTGTGAGTTATTGCTGCTTAGCATAAATTTTTCTTGTACAGGCTTTACCATTCTCAGATGCTTTGAAGCTCATAGCTTACTTGAAAGATTGGACCACTAATCCTGACAAGGTTAGCACTAGCAGATGTGAAAAAGACACGTAGCTCACAGATTTACATGTTGTGTGTTATGCAATCTGCCGTCTTTCTTCTAAATAAGTTTGGATCTGCTCTAGGATGGTTCATATTCATGGTTCCTCACCAAATAACTTTCTGTTTCTGTACTTTCAAATCATAACAACTGATGGAAATCATCACTCATTTTTGCATTCCAGGTTGAGCTTGTTTGTAGGGCTGCTACAGTGTTATTGCAGACACATTATAACCAGCTGATTACCACCCCAGCTGCAAGACCTGTGCTGACTGTTCTCAAAGATATCCTTTATGCAAGAGTCAAGGTAATTGTAGAATTTTAGTGAACAGATACTTCACTGGACTTGAAACGTGTAGTTGACTCCAATAATGCACACTTTATTTTGTTGTGAGCGTCATGCGGGCACTTCATCTTATTCTATTTTGAAATATAGCTTAAGATATTTGGGATTGTGCATTAATTAAATGGTATGAACTTGTTTCAGGAATGCAAGGATACGCTTGGCTTCAATCTTGCAGCAATGGATCACCTCAAGGTATGTAATTCAATTTGAGATTCGGGAAACAAAACCTGGGATCTCATAGCTGAGTTGGTCTGCATTTTTCCCTTTCAAAGTTCTGACTCTTGTAATCCTTCATGGTCCTTTCAATATGCTCAGCAATTAATGGCTTCCAGATCAGATTCACTTTTTCGAGATGCAAAAGAGAAGCTCCTAAAAATTCGTTCACTACAGTCCAAACGGTTGGCAGAAAGGTCAGATACAGGAGAAGGAAAAAGAAAAAGGAAAAAACAGAAGAAATCAAAATGAGGGACAAGCATACATGAAGTTTAAAAGTTAAAATCAAAGGAATTCTCTTGGCATGCTTCAGCATTTGTAACTTCGTCTAATACTGTTGAGATTGACACAGAAGCCTCACACTGCAGTCGGATTTCAGTTGAGGAATTGAAGAGCAACTACCTGCTTGGCGGGTGGAGAGGTCGAGGATGCTTCTATTTTTTACATGAATCCTGGGCGTCAATTTTTGGCGATTACTTGGCTTGTTTTCAATGCCCGGTAAAGTTTATCAGATGGATTATTCAGGTATATATTCATTTGAGCAAATGCGTAATAGGAATTGTATATGGAAAGCTCTTTTTGTAATGCCTTTAGATCGTACTTATCGTTACTAGCAGCTTCGTAATACCTGAAATACTCAATTGTGTGTTAAAAGTTCAAATGAAGTAAAACTTGGGAATGCGAATACATGTGTACTTTGATTTACATTTGGATACGTTAGCATAACTACTCTTATCGAAGTATGAAACATTCTGTGGATTGTCGAAGTCACAGGTTAGGCCATGCGAATACGTGTGTACTTGCAGACTATTTTTCTATCATTTTTCACTTGAAGTTCTTGCCCTCGTAAGTCTGACCGAACTGCCAGTTTTTAGGAGCAACATGCCATGACGTTGAGGACCTTCCATCACTTGTTTTAACACGGAAGCTTAATGACTCGCCGACCAAACTACAACTGGTTTTCCAGGTTGAACCCCAATCACGGTCCATTTTTGTCCATTTCAGCTTGTCACTACCCTTCACTTGCAGACTAACAACATCTCCGGCTCCTCCAACGTTCCACACAGTGACCTGATAGAACCAAGGATTTCCATTTATTGTGAACCTAATCCCTCCTTGCTTCTTGCATGGAACTCTGCAGTCAGAACCAAAAACTAGTAAATCTAAGAAATGAAATCGAATCATGGTTGCACTGTAGATTCTTTTATAATTTGGTGGTAGAAAACAACTGTTGATAATTTCAGAAGGCAGTCAAAGCTATGTAACCTGCGATATTCGATAGGAGTGACGCCAGCCGTGTGCTCAGCAAGTTGATTAAAAACAGGCTTAGCAATGTCAAAATGCTCGTTGGGTGGATTGCACCAGCCTCCATCGTCACTAGCCAGGGCGTAGTTTGGAGGGCAGTTGTCAGTTGCAGTAATAATAATTGAAGGCTGTCCGGGTTTGCACCATTGAGGGTTGTCAACGCATCTGATCTCGTAGCAAGCACCACAGGCCTTTCCTTTCTGGAACATGACATCGCTCAATGCTGCTGTGCTCATGCCATAGCCTTGGGATACCACATCTTTGTAGTTGCATGCTCCTCCTACATTACAAAGACAAAATTTTACCTTCGAGGTAGTCCAGGAGCAACAAATCTGAGGATTTCAAGGCTTTTGAATCCAAAAAATTCATGCAAATTAATAAAAAAAACTGCACACTGAACCGATTGTGAGGCAAGAGCAAAAAGGTTGGTGAGAACGTACCGAATGTCCCTGAGCCACCTTCATAAAAGGTGGCACGTGCTTTCTTCCAAGGGCCAGGTTTGAACGGAGGTTTATGATGTTTAGCAGGTGGAGTTTTAATATGATTTTGTCGTCCAATTGCATGGTGAATGGCATCTTTCCCTGCAATGGTTGCACGGCAATTAGGCAACACAACCGTTAAAAGCAGAAACGCTGCATAGAGACCTCTCAAAGGCCATGCCATTGATTACTGCTAGAATAGGAAAAACTTGGTTTTGCTTGTATTACAAAGTTTTAAGATATCCCCTCAGTTGGCTATGTTTTATATTGCAAATGTTTGTTATGAATGTCTATACATAGTCAAGGCCATTATTGATGGGATCTACGCAGAGCTGGCCGCTAGATATGCGCTTTCCGCATGCACCTTCCATTGTTAACAGAAGGTTAAACATCAGCCCATCCAATATGGTCTCTTTCAACGTTTTCCCAATAGGTTAATGGTCTATAAATAGAAGCTTCATTAACCGAACCACCCCCTTTCACCATATGCTATATACAGTACATAAGAAAGAAATAAGTGGAGTCTCGATCCTTGAAAATTTTCTACCAAATTTACCTCTTTTAAGGAAGACATTAGTAATGTGAATAAGCTTATGTTTCAGCTACAAGTGCATTAGATTATATGACATTACTAAATCAATGTAGAAAGGACCATAAGTATATCGCTGGAAAATAGAGCAAGGCTCCACCTAAAAAGAAAGTAGCGAAGTCCCGTCATCTTAACTTGGGACTGTTTACTACAAAAGCCATGTAGAACTAATTTTATTGTACTTTTAACGCTCGAACATATAGACCTTGAATTTGAAAACAGCAAGAAAACCATATAAACTGCCACCAAATTTATGTTCAGAAATCACAACAGAAGGTAAATAGAGCAGTGGAGGGTATACGATCAACTCAATTCAGCTCAGAAACAATGTTCTCCTTATTTTTCCATTGAATCCTTCCCTTCCTTCCATGTCAGTGGATAAGCAGTCTAATGGAAGTCATTGCTTAATAACGGTGTATCAGTCGCTTGTATGCTTCCTTGTCCTTCGAGTAGTACTCTATCTCCGCCTGCAAGTCATGCTCAGAATCATTTTGCATCCAAATCAGATTAGTTGAAAATACTAGACTTCAAAAGAACCAAGGTACTAGACTTCAAAAGAACTAAACTCGATGCCTTATAAAATATTGATGAGCTATCTCTTGCTGGTTCATCCACTCAAGAGAGACTGATTCAGCTATTCGAATTAACAGCTGTTGAGATTGAATGAAAGCTCAAACTTTAATGTAAAGTAGGAGGGAAATGTAACTCAAGCTAATACGTCCTTATCCCATAAATATTTATGTGGGTATTATATTCCAAGGAACATGTGTAATATATATGGTTATATACTATGCAAGGATCATTCAGTTCAAGCCACTATTAGAAAGCACATATTGAAGATACCTTCCGTACGCCTTTGACGGCAGCCAGGAGCTTCTCTCCAATTAGTTCCTCCATGACCTTGTCTTTCTTTACGGCTTCTAGTGATTCTGAAAGTGATAGAGGCAATCTTTGAAGTTTTCCATGAAGGGTAGCAGGGTTTGCATCTGTTCCAAAAATGAAAATATATTCAGATGTCAAACTACAGTGGAGACTAAAGATAAACAAATTAAAATGAAATGGAAGCAACAGTTGGCAATCAAAAGAATCTCGAAATTGAGTTAGGACTCTATGTTCTATATAAAATTCAAATCCCTAATACTCACATTCAGATATCCCTTTGGTTATGATTTTTTATAAATGACTTTAGTCAAATGTGACAGTGAAGTGAAGATTAACAAGAGGGCAGAAATAAACTTGAAACCCACTAACCTACGTCAACAGATAGCCACCACAAGAACAAAGCTGAATTGAGTCTATACCATTTCATTAAAAAGCCATAGCGAAGATGAAGAATATTGGGTTAAGTATGTAACTCCCTATAATGCTATTGGGATGGATGATTGTTCTGGGACAGAGCACCAAGAAAAACAGTCAAGTTTTTTCCAAAATACCAGCTTTACATTATGCCCAATCTATGTGACAAAGGAAGATCAGCTTTATAGTATCATAAAATTAAAGTTTGTAAGTACAACAATTTGATAATGACAAAATGATCTTATCAATTCGTTAATGATCTTACCAACAGGTTCAGGTAGTTGGAGATGCCTCCTGAGGCCATCAATGCCAGCAGCAATTATAGCACTCAAACCCAAGTGTGGATTTGCACAGCCATCAAAAGATTTAATTTCAAAATTGCTAACCCAGCCATCCACAATCCCAGGAGGACAGGCAGTTCTTATGGGAGCTTCCCTATTTTCCTTTCCCCAGCACTGATATGCTCCAGTCCATGTATTGGGCTGTATTCGATCATAACTGTAGACAACCATGACACAAATCAGATTTCAATGTAGTGGCACATAAGATGAGCATGATAAGTTACAACCCACTTATGAGTAGCTTCAAATATTTGAACCTTTCTACGGGGTGAACACCAAAATAAGAATCGTAATTAGTCGTTCTTTTCTGCAACAGTTTGCTATGGAATCTCAACTAAATAGATTCTGAAACAGCAACGCATTTAAGAACAATACTAAAAACTTCTTTCTTTAAGTAATGCTTTATGGAAACCTGTGTTCTGTCATCAAGTAGCGTCACAAACTATACTTACCCATATATAGCAACAGTTATAAATGGTTAAGAATAGAACATCACAGCTAGGATACCTATTTGGAACAGGTGCTGTAAATGCCAAAATTGAAGGAAAATGATGTAAAACTCCTGCCATAAACTCCTCCCCAGTAGTTGACATTCCATATCGAGAGGATCTATCAGATGCCATAAAAACATTTTCTCCATTCCTCCATATACTGAGATGGACATGGCATCCAGATCCAAAGTCATCTAATGCATACCTACACAAAAAGCAGGCTTACATTCTGGACAGAAGTATGGGATCATGAAATATGCAGTGCAGGATGAGTAAATGCCAAATGATAACACGAACAAATGATAGTCACGAATAGTCATCAAAACAACTTCCTCTGTACAGATGACAAATAAGAGACATGTGACTATAAAAATGTCTTCATCCGCTGTTGTTAGTAAGAATGCCTCAACAACAATTTAAACATTCTTGGCAGGCTGGGAATCTGGTTGCATCTTCCTAAGAACATTGTCAAATTGGAGATTTAGACAAAAGATACATCCCTTGCTATCATGTTGCAGAATAGTAGAAGTACCAGAATAAATTATGATGGAACTTACTTTGGGACAAAAGTTGCCAACAATCCATGTTTCCGTGCAATAGCTCGGATAACTTCACGAGCAAAAATCACATTGTCAGCAGAGTTTGTACAGATTGTGTGCCCCAAAGCCATTTCAAACTGACCGTTACCAGCTTCAGAATGTAACTATAAAAGCATCAGAAAATCAAGGAATCAAGAAATGCTCACAATACAGCCGATCAAAGCATGCAAACAGCATCTGTCTGCACATGGGCATGTTTGCAAGAGAGGAGAGGCAATTCAAGAGATAAAGGAATGAAATTGTCATTTTCAGGGAGGTGCGGTATTCGTGTCAGCATTAAAAGTTGTACAACATTGGATGCTAGGGGACTTTGGACCATATAGGGTCTAGCTGAGGTAAATCATCGGTAAAGACATAGAATTGCAAGTCCTAAAACATGAATTTAGTTTGGGTTAACCTTTTAAAAATTTTTATTGAAGTGAGCAACAAGCACTGCAAACAATTAGAGAGCACAGCTTATGCTACTCATTTCTAAAAATCTGCCAACTAGAAACTAGTCTAAAATGAAGCTCAAAAGAAATGAAGAGTATACATCATTAATATAGCATGCCTCTAATGCTAGCAAGGATTTGAATTCAGATGCCAAAAGTAGTTTGCGTTTGCTACAATACCTGTTCTACTGTAATATTTAAGGAATGTAGACCTGCAACAACTTCATGAAATATAGGGGAAACAGCATCAAACCCTGACGTAGTGCTGTAGGATGTTGAGTCAATCGGCACCCATTCTTCTTTCCCTTCCCTTCAAACAGTTATGGTTAACTTATAGAAACTGTGAAATCCCATTTTAATGTGCAAAGGATAAAGTGCGACTTACCTCAAAACATTCTTCAAGAGGTAGAACTCATTTTCGAATCCTGCATTCATTACCTGATGATATGAATGGGAAAAATAAGACATCTACCAGGAAAATGGAGATCACATTCTTATCTCATAGCAAACACCCTAAGACACATAACAACTGACATACCAAGTTAAATTCATCTTTTAAAACCTTGGAAACCCTTCGTAATGCCTCTCTTGGGCAATACTCCCAAGCTTCACCAGGTCTAAGATGCATATCGGCTAACACCATTTCCTCTTTTTTAATCCTTATCAAAAGAAACCAAACAAATGTAAGCAATGTACGCAAACAAAAATCATTCTTCTTCTCTCATCATATACATTTTTTTGGAAATTATCTTCTCTCATCATATTGTGCAAATACTGGTGATAATATAATTACATTTGAACCAAGAAAAATGCATATGTATTGAAACATGCCATGACATTCTAAACAACAGAAATTGAAACTACAGAGCCTATGAAGCCATATCAACCTGTGATAATTCTGAGCAGTAACTTGAGTGTATCCACAAGCTGTAGATGTTCTGAAATATAAGTTAAAGTGACAGACAGTGCAAGAGCTAGAAATAGTACCATGGAATTCTTCTCTTAGTTGATAAATCAGGAATCAATCTGATTTCACCTGTTGCACCCAGATTAGTCTCATCTGCTGCACCATCAGAAAATGATGTCATTCCCATACTTGCAAAAGTCAAGCCAACACCATTCTTCTTAACAACATGATCAAAGCGTTTTGCTGGAACAACCTGAAGATATATATAAATGGTTAAAAGACAGATGGTAAAACATACAGAATAACTAAAAAGTCACCATTCAATAAATAGTGGGCTAGTGCGATGTCTAGTTTCCACACCTGTCAGACGCCAAAAAAGTATTTAATTATTTACCCGGCATCTGTGTTGTCCAGATGTATCAACCCAAATGACACGAACAAATGAAACACCATATTCTTGAGCTCTATCCTCAGGCTTCACTGTCTTGGCGGGTATATCTTTTAAATTAAAACTTCCATCAACCATATTGATATTGTAAAATCCAAGCGAATTGCGTGTAAAAATATCTTTAACCACTTCTGTAGCTTCAGCGACAGTAAGATCACCATCAGAACATGCATCGCATAGTACAGAAAAGATAATTTCACGAGCTTTCTTTGCTCCTGTAAAAACATAAAGCAATGGTTCAAAACAAGGTTTTTAATTTCATTAGCATCAACGGAATTTATCTTTATTCCACACCTATACTGAGCCAATGAACAATAACAAAGTTCTCTGGTTTCAACTTACTATGATAATTAGTTAAAGTATGAATCAAAGTCTTATGTTATGAGCAATGAGGGATGATTACTAAGCTATCCATATTGAAACTTTAAATGAAGAAATAGGCTAGAGTGAATCATTTTGCTTCCCCAGCAACAAAAGGCCAACTCACCCCATTTTTCTCTTTATCTGTTGCATAAACCTCTAACTTTCTAGCAATGTGAAATTTGTAAAAGCAACTGCATTCTATGCCTTTCATATTTAAAAATCTTAAAGTGTTATAAATTCCCACATTTTCTGTTACGATTTGAAGATCAACAGTATTTATTAATAATTTGATCGTTATATGAGATAGATGAGTATGAAAATCTTGTCATTTCAAGTATGCTTAAGTAGTTATTAGTCATACAAATAAATATCTTCATGAATGATGTTCTAGTAAATATAAAACCTATAATATTTAGCATGGTCATATGCACCAGCAATATATAAATTATGCAAATATCCAGAATTAGGTCAAAAGCCATCATGCACAATATAAATGAAAGGCAATCAGAGGTCCGAATACTGCAAAGACACATACAAGAATAACACTTTGTGCATAGAGAAATTAGAATGTACTAACAGAATGTTGATATCAATGACATTCCTAGCAGAAGAAATATTGATTTGCAAAACGGAACATAGTAGAATTTGCCAAGGACTTCTACGAACCTAAGTAATAAGTTTCAGGAAACGCATAGCCATCACTGCTGTACATTACCTGCAAGTTTGTTCACCTTCACCATCAAAACTTATTTGTACACTAATGAACAAAATATACATCAAAAGGCAAAGAACAATTCATCTTTTAGCAAACAAATCACAGGATCAGGAGTTCTTTTATTTCCTTGTGGTCTCTTCCCTCTTTGTGTGTGTGTGGGTGGGTGAATGGGGTGGTAGTGAACTTGGGTTTCTAGGGGATTGGATGTTAGATGTTAAGAATCATGTCAAAGCCAAAAAAAAGGAAGAAGAAGAAAAGAAAAGTCACCTCTTGCAAGAAACAAGGTAAAGGAAAAAAAAAACACAATATTTGTAGAAGGATCACCAATTAGAGATGAAATGTGTAGCAATCACTTTAGATAATTTCAAAGAAAGCTAATACTAACTAAATACATTTCAATATTCTCAGGAATGGGGCTGTTGTAACCTTTTTTATAGGAGCTAACTCCAAGAGTTCTTTGACTGAAGATGTCATTCCATGCATGCTAAGTTTGGGAATCGCCAAACCAAAATCAAGATAAACCTGAAGGTTTAAGCATTCAATCAGTTGCAAGGAACATTGCCGGTTCTACATCACAATTTATCACCTAGAGGAAAAGTTAATAATGACACTACCTGGGGATAAATGGAGGCTAAATATGATGCTTCCTTTGAAAAGGGGTATGATGCATGTAAAAGAACTATACGACACTTGGAAAAGCGCTTGTCTTCAAGAAGCAGTCGCAGATGAAGGGGGTTGGACAAACGCAAATCTAGATCTTTGTCTCCAAAGCTATAAGAAAAACAATGTTATTCACTTCACTTCAAAGAAAGACCAAGACCACATAAATTGGTTTCTGTTTAATTGATTCGTCAAGGGCAAGGAAAGATCGTTTAGATCTCAGGAATTCTGCAGGAATTTGATGATGGATAAACAGATGAAGATGGATTCACCCCCAACATGGAAACCAATTTTGATTTCAACTTCAAAATCATCTAGGCACAGATAAAATCCTTAGCAAACATGTAGCTATTCTCAACACAGCTCACAACACTCACGAAGACCTTTTAAAAAACCTTTCATACAGACAACTAAAATCCAAGCGTCAGTTCCTTTCCCTCAGTTTCAGACATAAGTCAAACCATAGTGTGACTTTAACTATGCAAAAATGCCAATGTTATTTTTACCCTGTGTGTATCTGTATTGGCAAGTCGAAGGAGACAGCAACCTCCGCACTATGTGTAAAAATATAGTCAATCAAGTTTTTATTTGTTATGCGAACAGGCCTCCCATCTGAAATAGAAAATTGATTAGAATACCCCCTGACGAAAACAGGAAAACTTGAATCCACAGCCTACTCACGGCATAAAACTTCAGAAAGGCCTTCCTCAGCATCTTTTCTAGATACATGTGTGTTGATTTCTAGACCACTGCGGTATGCAGCTATGCTTTTCAAACCAACTATCTCATAAGCAACTGTAAGAGACTATAAGGAACCAACTAAGCAAGAAGCTTTAATTCTCACATAAAAAAAATATAGCCGAAGATTTCCAAAGTTAACCAAGTTAACCAAAGGATATGATTTTAAGCTCCCTACAAAAGCGTCAGTGAATGTTTCCAGTGTCCAGGTTGATCCATCTGGCAATTCCTGTATTATTACAGAGGAAACAAAATGAGGAATGCTTGATAAAACATCTGA
>JAOSBN010000005.1:44144345-44160444 GCA_027563595.1 Erythroxylum suave | reverse complement strand
TTTTGTGGTGAGGAATTCCTCCCTCGTGGGATACGCGTTCAGATGTCACGTAGGACGTCGGACTCGTACCTCACCGGAGAGGGGTTCCAACAAGTACTAAAGGGTCTTCTTAAAGCATTTATCTTGTACCAAGCTTATGATAAAAATTACAAAGCTTTATCACTTTACTCATGAATATAAGCCTTACGTTGGTTCCTGCAATATTTATTCTTTACCTTGTGTTGAGAAATAAAGGGTATGAATAAGTATAGATTTGTTTGAAAGAAAGAGGCAAGTAAGAATAAAAAAGAAGATATTAATGAGGTTTATCTAATTAGGTGTGCCTATGTCCTTAGGAGCCAAAAATGGCTTATTTTATTATATTGATCAATAAATCACTTATCGAGGAATACAAATTTCCTACAGATAGGTCAGGTTTAAAAAATTATACTTTATTATAAATTTTAGCTAGTATAATTCAATACAACTTGGTCTTTTACCAAACATAACCTTACTTGACCATGATTCTAACAAGTTTTAGAATCTTTTTAAAGTTTTTAATCCATTAAAATACATTTCTATATAAGGTTGTTTGTGGTGGACATGAAATAGGACAAAATTATCTCCTATATTATAGATCTTATCGTCTTTTTTTAATACATAACATATACTCCAGAAAGCCTATGTCCTAGACTGTAGATTTTTTTTTAAATTTCTTTGTACACTTGGATAATGCCAAAGAAATAACCTATATCTTTATCCATATCTGCTAATCTAGGTTGTTCTAGTTTTATTTGTACCACCTTTGCTTTTTGTGACCCTAAACTTATCCTCTCTATATGTTTACTTTAATATATGTTGCTCCCAAATACCATGTCACTAAAGGTTACTTTAGAACTTTCTCAAGCATATGAAACTTGCAAAAGTCTATCTTATATTGTTTTCACCTTTCAATAAGCTCATTTAATGAAGTTTGATCATTTCTCGCTCATTAAGATGACCTAGTGGCATGTGCCATACTTTTTTTTAACCCCTTTTAGCCCTTTTATCATAGTCATCATATACTTTACCACCATAATGTTATCTTCGTAGTTTTTAAAATCGAAAGTCATTTGCATGTAAGATGTCTAAAGAGATCAAGTTCTTCCTCAGGTTTGGTATATGCTAGACATCACTCAATATACTAACAATTAATCTTATTATGATGATCTTGTAAGCTTTATCATCCCCTATCTAGATAGTCCCAAAATTACTTGACGTGTATAATAAAAACTAACCATTTTTTGGTGACGTATGATTTAGGCATCTTGTATAAAAAATCTATGAGTCTTTGATAGAATAGGAAGCAAGCCCACAGGATTTATTGTTTATTCTAGAGGACACGAAGGAGTAAACCAAGGCTCAACAAAGGAAAAAGAACCAAATCTTGCAGCAGAAGAATAATTACATGGTAGAGTTAGTTAGGGAATTTTGATATAAGTAGTAAGGGTGTGTCATGGTGGGAGGTGTTGAGTGATTACTGTATTTACTGAGTGTGAGTATCGGGAATCTTTTTCTTGGGGGTTGGTTATCTAGTTAGTATCGGGAATCTTTTCCTTAACGAATTAAAATATGATATTAGGGCATGTCTCCGATCACATGAGACAGTTGACCTAAATCGCACAATGAGAACCACACGGGAGATTGAACGAGAAATCCATCATTATAACTCACCTTCTTCAACCCAGAAAACAATTTCCTATTTTTAGCAATATGGTCTTGGGCCTAATCATTCCATCCCACCATCTCCCAACCCAAACCTTCATAATTTTTCAAGTTCTTCCAACCAAAAACGTGACACCTTCAACCCAAAACCACCAGACAAACCTTCCCTTCTTGCTGCTTGTACCTTACCAGCTCTTCCTTCTCCACCACAACCAAATTCCCTAAACTCACAACCTCATTATTAGGGCACAAAATGATATTCACACTAAGAATATCAAGATCTTCAGGCCAATGGCCTCTATTTTTGTTGTAAATTGCCTTATACTCCTTTGTATGAATGTCCTAATAAATCATTTCGAGCTTTAATTGGGAGTGAAGAAGAGGAATTTGCTAAGAATACTGCTTGTACAGAGCTAGAATGTATGGGTGATGATCCTTTTCCAATCAAAATAGATGAGGCTCATTTTAATCAGCTTGACCTTCCCATGTATTCTATTGGTGGAATTAGTAGACCTCATACAATGAAATTGAGGGGTTCAATTATTGGAGTTCAGTTTATTATCATGGTGGACAGTGGTGCCAGCCATAATTTCATTTATGCTCCATTGGTAAAACAATTACAGCTTTAAGTACAACCGACTGCAAGTTTTACCGTTCGTTTGGGAAATGACTATAAGGTCCAAACCTTCGGATTTTGCACTAAATTGCCAGTGATTATTGGAGATTATGAAGTCATAATTGATTGTTACATTTTTCTGCTTAGTGGGATTGATCTTCTTGTGGGAGTCAGTTGGTTTGAAACTATGAGAGATGTTAGCGTTAATTGGAGAAAAATGACAATGAAATTTTTTTATCGGAACTAGACAAATTTGCTTACAAGGTGACTCATCTCTTTGTCGAATTCCAACCTCCATTACAACACTTTCTAAATTGTTTGAGATTGAATTTTCGGTTGTTTTATGGGACATCTACTCGGAGCCCCCCTTGCTGCCATCAGGTACTTTTCTGAGTCATAAGCAACAGCTTGCTCTTGATTTATTATTGGGTGAATTTTTAGATGTATTTGTAGATACCACTACTGTGCCACCATTAAGGCCAGCTGACCACCAAATTCCCTTACAACCTGGAACAAGTCCAATTAATGTTAAACCGTACCGTTATGGTCATATACAAATAGATGAAATTGAGAATTTGCTTTTTCAAATGCTGTCAGCCTGCATCATCTAACCAAGTAATTGTCCATTTTCAAGCCTAGTACTCCTTGTTAAGAAAACAGATGGGAGTTGGAGATTTTGTGTCGACTATTGTGAATTGAATAAGCATACGGTATCAGATAAATATCCAATTCTAGTTATTTAAGAATTACTGTATGAGTTACATGGGGCTCAATTGTTTGCAAAATTGGATTTAAAGTCGGGTTATCACCAGATAAGAATGGCTGCTCCAGATGTGCACAAGACGACTTTTCAAACTTATTCGAGACATTATGAGTATCTTCTTATCCCGTTTGGGCTTACTAACGCACCAGCAACATTTCAGTCTGTGATGAATGATGTGTTTCGGCCTTTCCTTTGGAAATTTATCTTAGTCTTTTTTGATGATATTTTAGTATACAGTAAGAATGAACAGAATCATTTGCAACACATCAAATTCGTTTGGGAGATTCTGCGTCAAAATCACTTTCATATCAATCACAGGAATTGTTCCATTGGGAAGTCATCAGTGGAATACCTCAGTTATGTCATATCTGGGCATGGTGTAGAGATGGACCCAAATAAGGTTTCTGCTATTTTAAGATGGCCAACTCCCAAATCTGCTAAGGGCGTCAGAGGATTTTTGGGATTGATGGGTTATTATCACAACTTCATCCGAGATTATGGGCGAATAGCTAAATCTCTTACTACTCTACTGCAGAAGGAGAACCTTCAATCGTTCTCTTGGTCTTCTTCAGCTCAACTCGCTTTTGAGGCTCTAAAGAAAGTTGTTGTTTCTTCCCTTGTACTCATAATGCTTAATTCTGCTAACATGTTTACTGTTAAGTGTGATGCTTCAAGTGTGGGGATAGGAGCTGTCCTAATGTAGAAAAACCAACCAGTGGCATTTTTTAGTAAAGCAATCTCTAATAAGACGGTACGACAATTTGCTTATGAAAGGGAACTCATGGCTTTGGCTTTTGCAATTCAACATTGGCAGCCGTATTTAATGGGGAAAAATATTTGATGAGAATAGATAAAAAAAGTTTAAAATATTTATTAGAGCAGCAAGCGGCTACATTGACTCAACAATATTGGCTTGCTAGATTAATGGGATATTGGTTTTCAATTGAATACAAACTAGGAAAGTCTAATAAGGTTGCTGATGCTCTTTTAAGATGTCATAAGGAATCTGAAATTATGGCTCTCTCAAGTGGTTGATGGACAAATTGGGATAAGATTCAAAGGGAAATTCAAGCAGATGACTATTTAGGCCAGATATGCCAAGATTTGCAATTATCTTCCTAAAGCTATAAACATTTTTCCTTGGTGCATGTCGACTTTACTACAAAGGTTGTTTATCAATACCATAGTCCTCAACCTAGATTCCTACCTTACTTTTTGAGTTTCGTGAGACTCCAATTGGTGGCCATTATGGTGCTTTTCACACATATAGACATATTGCTGCAACTTTTTATTGGAAAGGTATGATGGCTATTGTTAAAAATTATATGGCAGCTTGTCTTATTTGCCAACGGCAAAAATACGAGGCTCAAACCCCTACAGGGCTCCTCCAACCTCTTCCTATTCCCTCAAACATTTAGGAAGATGTTTCTACGGATTTCATTATTGGGTTACCTTGTTCCAACAGTGTTGATTGCATATTTGTGGTAATTGACCGTCTTTCCAAATATGGTCATTTCATTCCTATCCGACACCCATTTATGGAGAAATCGGTGGAAGAAATATTTATTAAAGAGATAGTTTGTCTCCATGGCATTCTAGTGAGTATAGTAAGTGACAGAGATCCTTTATTTCTTAGCACTTTTTGGAGGGAATTATTCTGGCTGTAGGGAACCCATCTAAAGTTCAGTTCTGCTTACCACCCTCAAATGAATGGACAGGTCGAGGTGTTAAATTGCTGTCTTGATTTGCATTTAAGGTGTTTTTCATCAGAACAACCAAGAATATGGGCTAAATGGTTGTGCTGGCCTAAGTATTGGTATAATACTAGCTTTCAAAGTGCTACTAAGAAGACCCTGTTTGAGATTGTTTATAGGAGGCAACCCCCAAGTTTGTAGTGTTTCTTGCCCGGGGAAACAAGAGTAGAAGCAGTAGCACAAACGTTTCAAGGCCGTGATGAAATACTTTGGGATCTACAAGTCAATTCACAACGGTCACAACAGCTCATGCTCAAATATGCTAATAAGCAGAGACGAGACAATCAATTTGAGATAGGTGATAATGTATTTCTCAAATTTCACCCTTACTGCCAGCGTACTCTCTCTTCTAGCATCTGTCCTAAGTTGGCATCCCAGTACTATGGTCCATTTAAAGTATTGGGATGCATTGGCAGTGTAGCTTACATACTTTAGCTTCCCATCGATTGTCGAATACACCCAGTCTTCCATGTTTCTCAATTGAAGAAAGCTATCGGTGATCATAAGGCTTTAACGGAACTTCCAGCCAACTTGGATGTGGAAGAGGAGTCTCTTATCAAACCTGACGAGATCTTACAAAGACGTTGTATGCAATGATCTCTACAACAAATCAATCAAGTTTTGGTGCAACGACAAGGAAAAACCAGCAGAGGAAGTTACTTGGGTCGATGAGGCAAATTTTCATGGACAATTTCCTCATTTCAACCTCGAGGACAAGGTTGTTGTTGATCCGGGAAGCAATGATAGAACAACAAGCAAGCTTAGAGGATTTATTGTTTATTCTACAAGGCCCAAAGGAGTAAACCAAGGCTCAACAAAGGACAAAGAACCAAATCTTGCAGCAGAAGAATAATTATATGGCAGAGTTAGTTAGGGAATTTTGTTATAAGTAGTAAGGTTGTGTGACGGTGGGAGGTATTGAGTGATTACTATATTTACTATCGAGTGTGAGTATTGGGAATCTTTTTCCTGAGGGCTGGTTATCTAGTCAGTATCTTCTTTATTTGTATTAGGAGTTTTACTACTACTATGACAAATTTCTAAAAATTCAAGGCTTCCATTGGTTATTTGATCCCAAGTTCTTCTTAATTTTCTGATTATTGATTTGGTTCTTTACTCTACCAATCTTGAACTTGATTAGTTAAAACATAGAGCATGTCTCTATCACTACAATCTGAGTCCCCACTTTATATTATACAGTGGACCTTGACGAGTCATCAAATTTTCCTTTTATGCTATTACTCCTTGTTTGGATAATCTCTCTTGATGTACCTAGTTTTCTCACACTTATAGCACTGAACTGTCTTTTCACCTTTGGATTTTAGCCTAGAACTACACATCAATAAGCCATTTTCCCCTACGTTCTTCAATGAGCCATTTTCCCCCACGTTATTCCACTATCCTAATTTTCCCTTGTATATAGGCCTTTAACTAAGAACTTTCATTAATATTGAGTCTCTGTTGGTTGTGAGCCAATAGCACAATAGTGATATCTTCCAAATTGAGTTCGCTTGACTTAATTTGAGAATGGTTGCTAAATGTTCAAAAGAAAGAGTTAAAGACAAAAGAAAAATCATCACCTTATCCTCACCTGTAACACTTGCTTCAATTGTTACCTAGTCACTGTATATTTGGATAAACATATTGACATTTTATTCCAAATTTTTTCCTTCATGCATATTTAACATGCATAGTCTCTACTTTAGATGTAACTTATTTATGAGAGACTTCAACATATATCATTACTCCTTGTTTGGATAATCTCTCTTAATATCCCTAGTTTTCTCACACTTGTAGCACTGAATTGTCTTTTCACCTTTAGATTTTAACCTATAACTCCATATAAATGAGCAATTTTCCCCTACGTTCTTCCACCATCCTGATTTTCCCTTATATACATGCATTTAACTTAAGAACTTTCATCAAAATTGAGTCTTCGTTGGTTATGAGCCAATTGCACAATAGTGATATCTTCCAAATCAAATGTCATCTGAACTAATATGAGAATGGTCACTAAATGTTCATAAGAAAGAGTCAAAAACAAAAAGAAAATTCATTACTTTGTCCTTGTCTATAACACTTGCTTCAATCGTTACCTAGTCACTGCATATTTTTATAAACATATTGATATTTTATTCTAAATTTTTTCCTTCATGCATCTTTAACGTTTATAATCTCTACTTCATATACAACTTATTTATGGGAGATTTCGACATATATCACTCTCCACTTCTTCCATATCTTCACAAGAGATGCAATATCTATGTCATAGTGTATGATCTCATTTTGTAGACCTAATGAAATAGTTTTAGTTATTTATACCTGCAACTCCTAATCAAGCTCATATATGTCTTTCTCCCTATTCTTTTTCAACATTTTTAGTAATCCTTATTGCACTAATAAGTCCTTCACTTTCCATTTCCATAGTCTAACTTTGTTAATTCCATTAGACTTCCCCACTTCAAACCTTGTAATTGAAGTCACTATTGCCTCACTGATACCACTTGTTGAGAAATAAAGTATATTTACTAAGGAAATATTTGTATGAAAGAAAGAAAAGTAAGAACAAATAAGAAAATCTTAATGAGATTCGAGCAATTAAGTGTACCTGTGTCCTCGGAAGCCAAGAATGAGTGATTTTACTGTATTGATCATTAATTCTCTTAATGAAGAATGCATATTTTTGATATATAAGCTAGATTTACACAAGTATGGTTAATTTTAAACTCCAGTTAGTATAGTTTAATACAAGTTGCTCCTGACCAAACTCAACCTAATTTAACCATGATTCTAACAAGTTTTAGAGTCCTCCTAGAGATTATAATCCACCAAAATGAGTTTCTAGACAAGATTATAAGTTACCGAGTATAACTATGTCCTAGGTCGTGAATTGCATTCTCATTTTAGAAACATCACATAGGTTCTAGCATCCGTGTAATCCACATCGTAGATCCTTCTATTTCTTTGTACACTTAGATATGGTCTAGGACATGATTATATCCTAAATTGTCTTCCTCAGAAATACTTCTGTAATACCAGCATGGTGTGTCTTCCACATATGCCTTCACTTCTAATTTGAAAAAAAAAGAACACGCCTTAAGTCAGGCTCATGTTCCAAACCATATTCACTCAAAAGACATCCAAGAAATACCCGGATTCTTCTAATGGTACTCTTAAGATTTAACCCGTACATATAAATTGTATATATATAATAATATATTTTAGGTTCGACCATCATATTCTAAGAAACGATTGTAAAATTATATGTCCGTATATACGAGTCTTATACAGCACCGACTCCTTTTCCCTTGTAGTCATACGTGCATGCATTTATGTAGACACATGGTCCGTTGTTTTTAGACTATTTATCATAGCTACTGTATCACTCAACAATTTAGAAAGAAATTCCGTATTTTGATTCCTACCATGATATTAGTTATTATAAAAACAATGGCCCAAATATAAGTTTAAGTCATGATGTCAACAACTTCGTGCTACATGTTTATGATTTATTTGGAACCTCGTCTCAACTCAAGCTATAGGATCATCCAGCAAAAATCAAGATAGGTTGCCACATCTCAACTTGTCTTTGTTGGCTGTTACACCACAAGTTGTTTTTTGAATGTTATTGTTCATTTGCTTGCAACAGTGCATGTCCGACGTTTAATAATAAGCCGTGATGTTCGTTGCACTGGTGATTATTATGGTAAGCCTGATAGATTTCCAACCATTATCAGGTCGAAGATTTTTAAGTACCGGTGCCCTTAGGAATATAATCATCCTTTTCCTTCTGATGATAGGATTAACCGATTAAGCACTTTTAGTTGCCTAAATGGATCTAATTACCTTATCACTTTGTGCTCATGATTCGCTTAATTATAGGTTTTTGTTTCAGTTTTTTATTGGCTTTGAGAGTCCCACTGAACAAAAATCCACAGCACGAGCATGAGACGACCTAATGACAATTTTAGTTCTTTCAAGTGAGACATAAGTAATTAACTAATGTTTTTTAAATTTCACCATATTGCATTCCACATACTATGCTGAAAACTATAAATATAATTAAATTGATAATTTCTTATTAACTTGCCAAACAATTGAGAGTCGTGTCTTAGGCCAACAAGTTAATATTCTCACTGGTGACAAGAATGTTGGCAATAAATTAGAAAAAATGTAAGATGAATGAATACAGAAGCTATGTTTAATTATATTGTGTGCCACCATCTTTTCGTTGGACATCACTCGCTAGAATAAGAATTGTACGTGACAGAAGTTGCGCTTTGAATGCAAACTAGATTAGCTAATAATTCAAGATGACGTTCTGATGGACATACGGTGTTCTGGCTTGCCTGCATCCCACGAAACAATTTGACAGTAGGCATATACCGTCGGTCATATTCAATGTCTTCTCGTCGATTGATTACGTACGGACTAGTGAGCTAGCGAGTAGCGACTTAAATATTTTTTGTTTAAACCTAATAGCGTACTCAAAACGTTACACAATTCTCCTTTTGTTCAAATCTCACCTCATTTGCTCCGCGTATCAATGTTATAACTTCTCTAACATTGTCGAGAATAATTGTTAGGAACAGGAAACCGGTTTTCCTAAAATTGATTCACCTGTCAACTACATCGATCTATCTTTATAATTAGAGGATCGTTTGGTCATCTAATATGTCTCGGTTCTTTATGTCTCTGTCTACATATAAATATAATGTTTGGTCATCTGATAGGTCTCAGTGGTCTCTGTTCGCTCTTTATATATCTCATTTGCTATCCTTCTCCAATCAGTATTGATCAGTAATGAGACTCCTTGTGCTCTTTAGCCTTACCTTACACTTTCTCTTCCACGGTAAAACAATTTTACTTTATATGCCTGCCATTTTCATTTCATTATAATTCCCCGTCTAGGATTTGCTTCCCGTAGGAGCATTTAACTAATTTGGTCAGTTAACAACAGTGTTAGCATTCAGTTTTTTGCTTATTTCGGTTTATGAACTTGGAGTTCCTTTCAATCTTGTTCTATAGGTGCTCACACAGCTTCCTTCACATTCACCAACAATTGTCTCTACACCGTTTGGCCAGCAACGCTAAAAGGCAATGGACCTCAACTATCGACCACCGGCTTCGGGCTACCATCCAAAGCAACACTATCCCTAGCCGTTCCAGCACCGTTCAGCGGCAGGTTTTGGGCAAGAACACAATGTTTCAACAACACCACATCCGGAAAATTCACTTGTAAAACCGGTGACTGTGCTTCGGGTCAGATAGCTTGCAACGGTGCCGGAGGAGTCCCTCCTATTTCCTTAGTTGAATTCACTTTGGCACCCAACAACGGACAAGATTTCTATGATGTTAGCCTCGTCGATGGTTTTAACCTTCCTGTCTCCGTGTCCCCGCAAGGTGGTTCCGGCAATAATTGCACAACAACGACATGTACAGGAAATGTTAACACAATTTGCCCTTCAGAACTAAGTGTCAGAGGTTCTGATGGCGCTGTAGTTGCTTGCAAGAGCGCGTGTGAGTATTTTAATCAACCACAATATTGCTGCACAGGACGCTATGGCACTCCGAACACATGCAAGCCAACAAATTTTTCGATGATCTTCAAGGAAAAGTGTCCACAAGCTTATAGTTATGCTTATGATGATAAGTCTAGCCTATTTTCGTGCACTGGTGGAGCCAACTACGCTATCACATTCTGCCCATGAAAAAGAAAAATTTCTTTCAAACCAATCACGATGATTAGACGACTTGTCACGGATCAAATGGCAAAGCTTTTCATATGTAAGGACATAATAGTTCCGTTTTGCCCTTTTCTACAGAATGTGAACGTACGCATTTTTCTTTAATAAATCACGTAAATGTCAACAGCTTCACCTTTTAAATTGTTTTGGTTGTTGCGTTGTTATTGGATGATATTGCATAAATTTAACTTTATAGGTCTTTATCTTAGGCTATGGTTATGACAAATGCCTTGTTCATACAGAGTTAGAAGATTTGTTAGATGAAGACAAAAAATTCGCCTGATTTTCATTATTTTAGAACAAGTATCATTTTTGGCTACATTTTTTTGCTAGGATTGGTAAAAATGAACTTTTTGACCCCAAAAATTTGAAAATCGTAAAGGTAAGTTTTTAGCTACGAGATTTGAAAAGCATAACCTATTGAAGTAGTACCTCAAAAAATTTTACTTCATGGGTTTTTAAGATTATTAGATATGTTTAGTTTCACTACAATTTTGTTTCGTAACTAATAATTTTTAGCGATATGTTTTTCAATGTGATTAAATTTTTGTGGCATAAAATTTTTTAGCAACAAAAATTTTCTCATACCTAAAAACTCAAATTTATTCAAGCTATTAGCTACATTTCTAAATTTTGTAGAAAAAAAATTTTGGATACAGAATTGTTTCTTTAGCTAAAACTTAAATCCATTCTAGCTCTTAGCTACGTTTTATAATTTTTGTAGGAAATATTTTGGTAGCCAAAAGAAGAACAATAAAAACAATGTAAATGACGTCGTTTTCTCCCATTTTCTGATACTTATAACATAAACATATACATATCCTCTGGCTTTTTTTCTTCAATCTTTGTGTTCTTTTTTTATATTATGCTCCAACAAATTCTTCTTCTGCCTTCGCCATTTCTCTTTGTTGTTTTCCTCTTCTGTGTTTGTGTTCTGGCTACTTATTGCTATTTTCATGTTCCTCCTCTTTTGTCTTTGTGTTTGTGAAGGATTTTTGGGTGGCCAGTGATGAATCTATAATTTAAGAGGCCAAGGGTCTCAATGTCATCATAACTGCTTGGAGAATCTTGAGGACCAGTTAGAGTTTTTTCATGTAAGATTTTTTTTTTCTGTTTTTATCTTCTTTGTTAAATTGGGTTTTGCTAAGACATGTTATATTTGGTTCAGATGGTTGGTGAGAGCTTGGAGGAATGGGTACAACAATACTTGTAAATGAATTTCAATTATTGTGGTTAGGCATATTTAGGTTATCGAATTACTAGTTGAATATATTAATTTGAGGTTTTTGTTCTAAGCCACAACTCTAGAATTCTTAGTTATTTACAAATTTTGGTTATCTTGTGATTGGTTTCCTGGAAACTAGGATTTCTCCCTTTCTGGAAGTATTGAATTACAAGTTAAAAGCTTTATGTGCTTGGTCATAAAAATTTGATATCTTAATTACCAAAATGGAAAGAGTTTAAGTTTATTGTCAAAAGAATATCTAATTTTGTCCTCTTTAACAAACATCCAAATAGGGAGAGAAGTCTTATACCATTTACATATTTTCAAGTTATTTTATTTTTCCAGGTCATTAAGAATTTCATTTGAGGCTGAAGCCTTATTGTAGGGGCTTTCTTTTTATGTGATGTGATGAAGTAATAGAAAAAAATAAGCATTATACCCACTTAAATGGATCCTGTTTCTAATTGATTTAGTTATCAAAAATGAAATATTTGTAGGTTTTCTTTTGCATACATTTGTCGATGTAGTGCTAAAGCTAATTAATGGTAAACTGTGAAGGTATTCATAAAAATTCAAAGAAACTGTTGTTTTTTTCTTACTTTACTCTTTTATGTGCAGCCTTGTTATAGGAAGATTGATTATTATTTTAAGAAGATTATTTGTCCCAGGAAGTTAGCAAAGTATAGTAATTAAGTACTCAAGTGCCTAATTGATAAATTTAATTATAGACTGTGTTTTGTATTTGTTTTTAGTCTTTTGTTCTAATTTAGGAAATGATTTGATGATTTCAAAATCAATGAGTTTAAAGTGAAATTACAAAGAAAGTGAATGTGTAAGGAGGAATTTATGAACTTTAAAATCTTCTTTGGTAGGTTAGTATCTAAGATTTGGAAAGAGAGGAATATTAGTCTAGAAAATTTCATGCATTTCATTTCAAACATTTGGTAAAAGTCACAAGCTCCTAGGTATTCATTAACATGCCTTAATTTTTATTCAACTCCTCGTCATCACTCTTGGTATTTGATTTTAATTGGGTTATACAATAAACTCTTAGGCATTCAACCACATATTTCATTTCTATTACTTTGGTGTCCGTTTTAAAATCACTCCCATTTTTCTTTTTTAAATCCTAAAACTTTGAAACATGGGTAACCATTTAGATAAGTATCATAAGGTGTTTAACACCTTTTCTATTATACAATTAGATTCTAAACTCATTTTTCTTGTTAAGACCTTTTCAATTCTTTTTTTAGGTTTTTCTGTATCTTTCTTTAATAACATAGATTGGCAACTCCATTAAATACCTTATTCAATGTTATATTACATCTCTATTTGAGGACAATAGTAAAACACTTGCGCTAATTACCATTCTTGTGTCTAGATATTTTTAACAGCTATAATAATTATAAAATGTTCTAAATATTTATTCTTACATTATCTAAGACAACTTTGGACCATATAATAGGGAATAACATATCCTTCATACTTTACTTTATGCAATTTTATTTCATCTGGATTAAATATTTTGCAGATATCTTTAATAAAAATAATTAATTCATATTGAGATGATTATGCTCTAAAACTAACACAAAAAAGGCATTAGCAATAAACTTCATCCCTAGTAAAATCAAGACTATTTGTATGAATAATAGAGTATAATCTCAAACAATTTCAAAAATTTTAACTTAATATAGCATGCTACATATGACCTTCCCATCATATAGACATAGTATATTAGTTCTATTGATTGCAAATAGTAGTCTCACACTCTTACATAATGCTCCCACACATTTTTTTTTAATTTTATGCATTCTAATATATTAAAAACTATAAGTGGTATGGCCTATCCTGTGATGATGTTGACCATATTGCCTTAACCTTTTTTATGCTTACTTTATGTTTAACGTTCCTATTTTTAATCTAAATGGCATTCATATTCTAATTACTTCTTTAAAATTTGTAAGGAATTTGTCTTCTTCCAAGGTCACTTGATAACATACTCCATCACATGTAAGTAGATGACCTTCTTCAGCTCTATACCATACCTAGTGTATATCCTAACCCACTTTATATAATAATATCAATACTTAATATTTCTTTCAAGAACCTTTTAATTAGAACATTTTTGATATAAATCCACTATTCAAATCATCATATGTTATTATGTACTTCAAAAAATAAATTTATAAATCAAACTCAACTTTGTTACCTTCCCCCTAGCAAACAAAGCTCTCCTTATTTCCTTATGCTAATAAGCAACCTTATTAGTGTGATTTTGTTATCATAGAATTTCTATCTTACCAAGTGCATTAAAATGAATGAGTTTTTATAGAAGTTAATAATCCATTATCTCTATTTATAATACTTGATTATGATGATGGATCTCTTAGACTGAACGAATTGAGTATCAGAACGAATTGAGTATCAATAAGTATTTGGATCTTTTCAAAACTTTTTTACTCACTTGACTTGATTTTACCTATGTTCTCAATAGGTTAGCCCACTTTATAAACAAATCAAAACCTAATAATTTGTTTGTATTGAAGGGAGTCCTTCAACATCTCAAAGTAATGTTTTGTTATGGTGTGTTTATCTCAACTCATTCACCCCTGATGCTTCATACCTTTCCCAATATATATTAGGATAATACTTTTCACTACATTTTTGCCTACTTTTACCTTCATGTTTAAAGTTAGTAACCTTGAGCATATTATAATAAGCATTAATCCTATGAAATAAAATACTAATCCTAATTTAACTATCCTATTTCCTATTTCCTTATCATATATTCTATTTCACATACAATTAAATGACATCATACTCTTTTTGTTTTTTATTGAATAGTGTTTCTTACCATATGCTTATTGTAAGATTATGTTGTCATATGTCTTATTACAGCGTTTATCATAGTTTGCTAACCAATTACATTCTTTGGTAGATTACAAACTTGGTATGTCAATTTTGATTTTCCATTATGTTATTTACAACTGAAATTACATTTAGTAATTTAGTGACTTACTTATAATTGTATAGGTACATGGATAAAAGTTGAATGACTTATTAGAAATGGTCTAATCAATACTTTAAAGGAGTCAAGAATTTCATAAAATTTGTAAAAGATCATATGGGTTTACAATGTGAAATTTATTATCCATGCATAGATTTTCAACAATCAAAGTTAAGATGTTGGATATAATCACTTGCTAATTCGAGGCATAGATAAATTCTGTATTCGTGGATTTATCACAGCAAACATTTTGAAGCAAGTAATTTTAGAAGTTTTGATACAAGTGATGATGGTGATAGCAATCATGACGTATATGATAGTGATAACAATGATGACGTAGATGATGGAATTGGAGAAGTGTTAAAGGATATGGAGAATTATAGAGATTATGGATGATAATACTTTGCCTAATACATTAGGTAGAATTACACAAGATTATTTTAATAAGTTAATGAAAGTAGCACAAGAAGAATTATATCCAGGATGCTCTAATTTCTCCCAACTATCTTTTTTTATTAAGTTTTTAAACTTTAAGGTATATAATCGGTGTTTTAACAAATCCTTTGACATGTTGACTAATTACTTAATGTAATTAATCAACATTATAAGTATGGTTGTGCTATCTTTTGGAATGAGTTTAAAGATCTTCAAGAATGTCTTATTTTTAGTAAATCAAAGTGGAAATGGATGATGGAAAAGGGAAAAAGATACCCCACAAAATATTGGTATACTTCCCTATTAAACCATAATTACAAAGGCTTGTATATCTACAAAAATAGCTATGGACATGAGATGACATAAAAACAAACTCATTGATGATAACATTACGTGTCATATAGCAGACTCAAAGGCATAAAAAGACTTTGAAGGGAAGTTTCCATGATTTGTAGATGATTTCGTAATGTTCAACTTTGGTTAGCCTCTGATAGATTTAATCCATTTGGTAATATAAGTACTTCTTATCTCATGTGGCCAATAATTCTTGTGTCATACAATTTACCCACATGGAAGTGTAAGAAAGAGACCTTTTTCTTGTTGCCTTTATTTATTCCAAGACATACTACTCTTGGTAAGGATATTGATTATACATGTAACCACTAATTGCTGATTTAAAACATTTATAGGAGGTTAGACTAGAAACTTATGATGCTGTTAAAGGTGAAAAATTTGGAATGCATATGACTATTTTATGATCTTTACATGTTAGTATAAGGCCCTCATGGAAGAATTACATCACCGGATGCAATGAGTATTGATAATGAAGAAACTGACTAAGAAGCATTATATATATATATATATATATA
>JAOSBN010000005.1:44104687-44144245 GCA_027563595.1 Erythroxylum suave | reverse complement strand
GAGAATAAGTATGAGTTTATTCATGATAGTTAGGTTAAGGAAAGCTTTATGTGAGTGTGATGAAATAAAATATGTGTGTTTTTAGGTAACTGGGAATATAGATGCCAAGAGCGAGAAGAAGAACCAGCTTGACTTTTGAAAATTTCAAGCTAAATAGGTAGGTAATATATTTATAGTTATGATGATGAATTACATTGTTTATGTGCATGTATGTTGTTTTATTCATGGTGAATGTGAGTAACATGTTATGGTTTAGTGATGATGAGTTGAAATAATTGAGTGTGTGTATGTTAAATATGTATGTTTTGAACCATTATGGATGTGGGAAAAATATTTCGTGAATGTATATTGTGTTGCATTGTGATAATTTTATGGACCCTGTGTGAACGAAAAAGAAAAGAATTATGAAACATGAAAGCATGAACACAATGTAGAATATATGATTATAGAAAATCTGTTATGTGGGCGAGAGAGGAATTCGTTTCGTTAGTCATGTGCACGCCGACCTATAGCCTTCTCCCTGCTGCCCACTTATAGCCACGAGATCTTGAGAAATCGGACTTGTTTTGTCTCACGGTGTAAACCTCGGTTTCGCCATTTCATTCCACGGAACTCTCGATCCATTGTGTATGCATTGCATTTTTGAACATGTTAAGTATTAATGTATATTGAATGTTATGATTGACAATAATTTTCAGCCCATTTGTTTTGTGATAATGTGTTGTGTTATGCATGATTATTGTATGGTGTGTAGTTCATTAGCATCGACTATAGGTATATTAGCCACTGAGCTATCCGGCTCACCTCACATTTTCTACTCCTCAGGTGAAGAACCAGCAGATCAATAGACTCCTTGCAAAGTTTTTGGCATAACTCCAAGGATTTCAGTTTTTGTAACTAAGTTAGTGACAATCACTTTTAGGTGATTTTAGAGCATGTCAGCATAAACATTATAGTATGTATTTTGTAACCATGATACTATATGTAATTTGTGATTGTGATACTCGTACGACATTGTGAAGTAAAGTATGACAATATGTAACTTTTTGTTGTTGTGAATGGCTATTCATATATGTATGTAGAATTTTTGTCTTATGAGATTGAGTGTGTGCTGAATGTTGGGAGATAATGTGATGGTTTGTTTGTGGTAAATTGTGTAGCAAAGGAGCTTGGTATGTAAGAAAATCCATGTTGGTTCTGGTCCTTTGAGGTTGATATGAAAATTGTTTGTGTTTAGAATAGTGAAAACAGAAAATATGGTAGTGATGTGATCTGAAACTTTGAGGGATAAACTGCACTGATCTAGGTAGATTTAGGCTAAGTGATCAACATGAAAGTTGTAGATTTTTCTTTTAGCTTTCCATCACCATAAAGATTGAAATTCTTGAATTTCAGATGCAGAAGTTATGATCATTATAAGGTAGCTGTGGTTGGGTGTTCATTTATGCATAATTGAAGTATGAATTTGGCTGAATGGTAACCTTTGTTTAATTGAATAAACTGTATTGGTACTTGTGGAATTAGTCAAAATTGTCTTCATAAAAGTTGTAGGTCTTGATCTTAACTTTCCATTAATATATAGTTTGTGATTTTTGGGTTTCTGGATTAAGAGATATCTTGTTTAGAAGTAAAGGTATCTGGTTAGGGGGAAAGTTGCGATCGTAACACAGAACGATCGCGACAGTGCCCAAATATCAGCAAATCGCGATCGTGACAAAGGCGCGATCACGAAAGAGCCAGGAAAATCGTGACATAACACGATCGCGACCGGCTCCAAAATGCCAAAATTTGTGATCGTGACGCATAGCGACCGCGACAACCCAGTTTTTCCAGAATTTCACGATCGTCACATAGAACGATCGCGACGCACACCTGTTTTTTGATTCTCCTCTCACACCTGGTCTTTCCACTCTCATTTAATACAAACTTCCATTTTCTTTTCACAACCAAATCTTTTAATATTTGTTCATTTTTGCTATGGAAAATTTTGAATTAAATTGTTGAGTATTATTTTTACTTTTCCTATGAAATTAATTTAGATAATATAATTATTACCTAATTCCTTTATTTGATAATAACCATTAATTATTTTTACTAATAGTTAATTGTTTTTATTAAATCATTTTATATTTCGAATAATTTAAATTATATGTCCGAATTTATTTTATGATCCCACCACAATTCTTTCGTGTTTGATTTTTAATTAAATTTAAGGTTATAATTTATTTTATTGAAAAGTTTCCAACTATAATATATTTATTATTAATATTACAAATAAATTTATAATGGTGACACGTAGTCGCTATAAAATCCGTACGGGGACCGGGGCTAATAGGAACAAAGTCATAGCAAACTGAAGGCAGAAAACGATTCTGCTATTATAGCATAACCCATACATCCTGCACTTTACTTATCTCCAATGGCACAAATTGATGGCATCAAAACAAGACTAGCAACAAGTACAATAACACTTCCAAATGAGTAGAACAATCACATCCACAGTGTATAATTCTAATCCTAGAAGGGCTATGAGATCACATAACACATTGCAACGTGAAATGATAAAAGTCATTCAACCCTTATGATCAAAATCAAACATAATTGATACAACTAGCCCGAATCCAAAACCTAGTTGAACAATACTCCCATAGGCAAAATTTAGTAGAAGACAGAATTGAAAGTAAGAAAGTGTACTTACTACAGGAATTCAATCAGCTTCTTGAGTGTTTTACATGGATTAATTTTGTTCAATTTTAAATGGGTTTAGTGATTTTCACTTGATTTTTCATTTATCTATATATTAAATTGTATTGCTATAATATAGACTAACTCTTCCATATATTTCAAAGAGAAGTTTTAGAACAAACAATTCTTTATATATTGGAGCATCAATACGTCATTTCCATTTAAGAACATATCAAACATATATAGCTCTAACAAGATGACTAAACTCCCTTTAACTTTCATATAAACACACAATTCATCTACATTTTAATAAAATTAAACAGTTTTATTTTCTTATTAAAATAGATGTTCTAACTCTATGCTTTTTGCTTAAGTCCATAAATAGACTTTTTTATTTGTATACTTGATTAAGAAATCTTTTGGATTAAAAGCCTTCAAGTTGTGTCATATACATATCCTTAAACAAATTTTTATTAAGAAATGGTGTTTTTACATCCATTTGTCAAATTTCATAATCATGGTATCTAGCTATAGTTAATAAGGCCCTAATAAACTTAAGCATTGTCACTGGTGAAAAGGTTTCATCAAAATAAACTTCTTAGTTTTATGTTTAACTTTTTGCCACTAACCTTACTTTGAATATGTATATAGTACCATCCATATTGATATTTCTCTTAAAACCCACTTTCATCCATTAGGTGCAGTCTCATCAGGTGCATTTACCAAAGTCCACACTTTGTTAATGTATATCAATTCTATTTATGACTTATAACTTTATGTCATTTTATATAATCAAATTTAGAAATTACTTATTTAAAACTAGTAAGATCATCATTATGATGAATATATTCTTTCCACTTTTCAACATGTAGAACAAATCTAGTTATGGATGCAGATCATATTTATGCATCACAAACTATATATCTCTTAAATCCTTAATTATATATTTATGTATCAACTTAAGTTTCTCATTCCATCTTAATGTAAACTTGTGGCTCTTAAACTTCTCTAAGTTGTCTTGCTAATTTTCTTTAAAATGAATTATCTTTTTAGGAATGTAAGTGTCTTGAATAAACATGTTTTGTTGAAGATTTGGTAAAATGGATGTCATATACTCTCTTTTAGATACTTCACGGATATTGTATGTTTTAGATAATTATCGCATCTCTAAACCTTTAGATATGAAATTTTGGTTTAATATTAGTCAATATCTCATTTGTAATCTTATCAAATAATGTTGATGGAATTCTATTCGTAAGATATGCAATAGTTTTAAGGGTATATCCTCATAAAGAAATAAGTACGTTTGCATTAACTTGTCATAGAACACTTTATGACTAATATAGTATGGTTCCTCCTCTCAAATACATTATTATGATATAAAGTTCTAGGTAGAGTCTATTATGAGAGACTCTTATTATCTTTTAAGTAACCAATAAACTTATAGTATAAGTACTTACCACCTTTATTAGATCTATGTTTCTTATTACTCATACTAGTTTGTTTCTCATCCTTAAATGTAAATTATTTAACCTTTTTAAATAATTCAAATTTTTTTCATTAAATTTACAAAACTATATCTATTGCAAGCAAACATAAGGCCATATACATCTAAATGTATAAGCTCTAATAACTCGTTAAACCATTATCCTTTGGTAGTTTTTTCATCTTAACTAACAAATAAGATTCTCAAGTTTCATATGATTCATAATCATAAGGATCCAAATATCTTTCTTTATGTAACTTTTTGATTTTAGTTTGTCGATATAACATAACCTATAATGCGTAAATAAGATGGATGTTGGTCACCTGATAAGGATTGTTTTTTATAAAATAAATTCATAATAGTATAGACAAATCCACTTAAATATAAATGAAAAATGGAAATAATGTTTCTTTTAATAACTTAAACATAGTGACAATTTTAATTCTAGAATAAGGCTAGAAGGCAAAGCTAAATTATAATTTCCTATAATAAAGAAAGTAACCCTTACTACATTACAAACTTATAGGTCCACTTTGCCTTTCCTCAAAAATTTACTTTTTATTAATATATGCACAATATTGCAGATATGATAACCATAATTATCATCTAATATCCAAGATTGTGGGAAAAAATAACTCATAGTCTATGGAAAAAAAACTCAATTAGCTTAGTTTTTCAATAGAAGCAATCATTTTCAATACATGTAATTCTTTTAAAGATTGTTCTATCATCTTGTATTGATATGATTCTCTAGAATCCTGTACTTTTTTCATCCTACTTTTTACACCAAATAACTCCTTGAAATATAGAATTATAATAGGAGCATCTATGTTCTCATGTTGCATCTAAGGATTAAGAAACATCCTAGTCAACATCATACATGTAACTTTTCAACATCAACAATATGACCTTGATATGTTTCCCAAATTTTATTAGTTTCATTCACATCAGATTCTAGTGGAATTGTAGTATCAAGAATGTACAACTTCTTTTCTTACATGTAAACAATTCTTAAGTTGTGAAATCAATATAAGAAATTAGGTCTATCACATGCAAATTTTATAAGGTATTGGCTTAAGTTACTAAGCCCTTTATCATGGACAAAGTTTTAGCTTTCAAATAAGAAGCCTTCACAATTCTCATTTCCACCATTATAGTCATTGTTGTAGGTAGAAGTGTGTTCAGGAAAGTCTTCAACATGTATCATTATAATAGTTTTAAGTGTCTTCTATTTATTAAGTAAAGGTGTGGATAACTTATTACATTCGTTTTGATCATTTTTCAAATAATTCTCTTCTCCTTGACATTGGTATTTAATATAAGACAATGTATTCTTGACATCATATGAGGATATAAAAGCTATTAACCAATATTGGATCTAGCTCTACCCAAACTTTTCTATTGAAAAAAGCAAAGATCATAGCTTTAAATATGCAAATTTAGTCAATCTTTAACAGAATCCTATATTTGCTTAGAGGAGATCTCTTGCTCTTATAAGAAGTGTCACTGCTTTCACCTAGGGGTACAGCAGAAAGAAAAACTACAAAATCCAGCAACTAGCTTTTGATTGTATCCAGTGAGTAGTGAATAGGTCAATGAGAAGGTAATAATAGTGGATTCATTCATAGCTAATTCAATAGATTATTTGTGTATTTGTCCTTAATTAAGGAAATCTCTCTCTTTTTGTCATATCTCGAGATTTTTTTTAAGGTACTGATCTTGGCTGGCATATGGATGTTGAACTTGATTACATAATGAGTGACAATGGTTCACAACCTAAGAGCTAATTAAAGTTCCTCTATTTATGGAATAACTAGTGTAAGTCTTTTCTATTACAATAAGAGCTATTAAGAAGATAGAAGCTCTGGGTGAGCACCAAAGATGCAAGTTTCAGTGCAAATAGAATAAGTCTAAAAGTCTTTCAAACGGCTAATAAAACAAGTTCGTAAGGTAGCTAAGTTCTTTCAAAGGAAGAATCTAGTACAAGATAAGTAATATTTACACCTTACATACTTTATAACGGAGACATTAAAAAGGATTATTTTGGAGATTGAAAGATGTTAGATATATGTTGTATATATCTACTTAATTTATTTTGAAATATTTTTATAAATTAGACTTATTAGATTTTTTATTGTCTTGGATTCAAAAGAATTATTTGGACAATATTCTAGATAGTATGGAATCCTATTTTGAATAGAAGTGGAAATTGTGAAGACTTATGGTACAATACGTGAATGTGGGGGCTAAAGGGCATTGTTGGAATTTGCCTTATGAATCAAGTGGTTTTCAATAAAACATGAAGTGCGCAACTTTGGGAAAAACCTACGTTTTATATCTATACGTGCAACATGACTATTTTGAGTGTGTGAAGATTACGTGAGTGATTGGGCTAAATGGTAGTGTGTGAAATCTGCAATTTGGTGTGTGTGTGTGTGTGACTCTATTTTCTTTTATATTTTGTTGGCTGCATGATTTATAGAATTTTGATGTTTGTTTAATTTTCTGGATTGATTTCATAGGGATTGGATCCTGATTTGGTGTTACAATTTTCTATCAAGGTTTTCATGACTTTGTTCGAATGTTTATTGTTTACAGTGTGTGGGAATTGGCAGTTATGTTTTCTTCTGCTTTGAGTGACCACTAAGAGTTTCTTTGGTATCTAGTATAAGGATTTTAGCAGCGAGCTTTTTTATGTTGGTGGACGAAAATTCCAAAAATTCTTGTTCCTTTTTGCTACTATCTTTGTTGTTGGTTTTATGCAAAAAACTTCAGCAGTTGTCACGGTTGTTGCAACTCGATTGGATTAACGTTTTGGAGAAGAAACGTATGTTGATTTGAGACGTTTTTGTGGCTATTGTACGTAGGATTTTTAGTGAAGATATTGAAGTGTCATAACAAATCTTTCGATGGATAACTTCCCGTTCTTTCGTTGATGAAGCGGCATATTTAGGGGAGTTGCTTTTTATCTCAAGTGTTGTCTTTGTTTATGTTGGTTATTGTTTAATCACTTGAGTTATTTATTTCGTATATTTATTATCAAATACTGTTGAGAAAATCCTTTGAAGAGGTTAATACAAGTTAATCGTGTTATTGGGTGCAAAAATGTTTCATGGGAAGTGAGGTTGAGAGTCGTGTTATTGGGTACGAAAATGTTTCACGGGAAGTGAGGTTGAGAGATAGTGTCAAGGGTTAAGTGGTGTCGGCTTAATAAAGCCTTGGGTAAATCTATTGTACTTTGGTGAAAGTATTTGTTACATCGAATTTTATGAGCCCTTTTATATTAGTCTGTACTTGGAGATACTATTTTATATTGATAGATACATGTTTTTATATGAGTTAAAAAAATTATTTGAACCCTTTCTGTATATATGTCGGTGATTTATAATGTTATATGCCCTTACATGAACTTATAGTTCATCGGTATACGAAATCATAGAGATTTCTATCATATAAGTTTCTAAATGTGTAAAACCAAATCCATTGGATGGATACAGCCATGGTGGCTGATTCAGATGTGTTATAATGCCTTAAAGGTGATTAGACAGGATTTATAGACTTATTGGACACTTAGAAAGCTTAATTTAAAAAGTTGATTTATATAAGGACTTATTTACAACTTGTTAAAAGTTAAGAGACTTAAATGTAATTTTTCAATTTTTGGAGGACCAATATGTAATTTTACAAAGTTAAGGGGCTTATTTATAATTTTCAAAAGTCTAAGGACCAAACTGAAAATAAAAGTTTTGATCATTCTCAAATTTCAGGCTTAATTGCAAATTTAGGAAAGTTTGGAGGGTATAATGGTAATTTCACATAAGCTAAGGGAAAAAGGGTAAATTCACTATGTTTGGTCAAAGAAGAGTCAAATTCTAGACCCTTCTCCTTGTTATGGCTGTGCATCCCACAATTGACACTAAAAACACTTTGTTTTAATTAAAAGAAAGGAGAAGAAAGGAGAAGAGAGGAAGAGAAGAAGAATTTTTGGTCATCTTCAAATTTCCACCATCATTTTGATTCTCTAACCTAAACCAAGGTGTTCCAACGTAATTTGGGGTCAGGGAACTCAAATCTATCATTATATTTGTGAAATTCTCAAAGAATTTTAAGATATCACCAAAGGAAAGTTTAGGTAAATTTTGTCTCATCTCTCTCTACATTATGATTTTAAGTTTGGTGTTAAGATATGTTGTTCTCCATACTTGAATATACTTGAAACATGGTTTATATGAATGAAATGAGTCATGGAAAAACTTCTTTAAGCCAAAACCGAAATGCACCTCTTTGGTCAAAGTTGGTGAACTTTTGAATATCTTTTGAAATTGATGGTTTAAATGAATTCTATGATGTTAATTGTGCATGAATAATGTGAACTGATGATGAAAAATTAGGAAGAAGTACATTAGAAGAGGGCTTTCAAGTTTATGCCTCTAGGTGTTTGATAAAATGCCCAAGTGAACTTGGCTTAGGATTTAAGGATTATGATGGTGAGCATTAGAAAGAGGCTTTCATGTATACGTAAAGTAAACTTTAATTGTTGCTTAGATTGATAAGTAGTGGCCTAATATTCTTAGATTAAAATGTACTCAATTATGCTTTGAAATATGTAGGCATTGGATCTATATCACTACATGCATTGGCAAAATGCAAAAGAAAGCTTATGTGAATAATAAGGGAAGTAATTATGTGAGAAGCTTAATGGCCGAATCTTATAGCTTAAAAATGTGTTTTATACACTTAGGTGATGGGGTATAAATATGAGCTATATGTTTAAGTAGTAGTAACTACATTACATTTGTATATATGTATAATGGCTCGAGAGTTGTGGATTAAAAAGCTTATACAGAGGATTATTAAGGTCAAAGGAGTGTACACCTTCTTTTGAGGTGAGTTGGGGAAAACATATCTCTCAAATGGGATTAGGACACCTAAGGCATGCATGATGATTTATATGTGAATTTTGAACCTAGGTAATGCATAATAGAATTGATTCTCAAATAAATGCTAGTATGCTTATGTATTTAATAAATGGCATTGTTTTGAATAACTCTTTGCACTTGGAGTGAAACTCATGTTTTAATTTCATATTTTAAGGAATGATATTGTTTTCAACAAACCTATAATTGAAGTGCAAAGGATAATGTTTGACTTCCTGAAACTACATAGAGCCACAGCAAGGTTCCTTTCATCGGTTGGACTAATAAATAAAGGCATGGCACCTTACTTGATTTTTGTACTTAATATTTGTATATGATTTTTTTATGTTATTAGTGAGGAAATGATTGGCCAATTGTATGCTGGGAACATCAGATTAAGTGACCCTCACACCCTTGACACTGGTACATAAAAGTCGAGTCCTTGTAACAACACCATTCTACAAAGACTCGCAGGTGATTGCATATGTAAAGGTCTAGTCACCGACGAGGTCATCATCTAGGGTCATAAATCTCTTTTCGACCATAGTTTGGACTGACCACAGATGCAAGTCGAGCCAACACCTGGAATCGGTGGGTGTTCATACTATTTTGGCCGACTATTGGAGACATACGTAACTATTTTGGCCTATTATGAGATTTAATTTCCTGACGAGATTTGATTTTTACATATGATGCTTTTCTGCTTTTGTGTACCGAAACTGCAACCTATGTTCACTGAAGGAGTGATTAATAGGCTAGGCCTATATGGTTCCTAAGCAAAATGTATTGAGTCATAGGCTAGGCCTATGTGTTGCTATATCATGTTTCTTCATTTTATGGATGATTGTGTACAAGTTAAATGTGTGAAAAAGCTATCATCTGGTTATCTTGACTGCCTTGGTGTGTACTGGGTTTTGTTTGCGGTATATGTCTTTCCTGCTCACTGAGTACTTAGTGTACTCACCCCCTCCGCTTTCCAACCATGGAAGTTAATTTGGTGAGTTTGATGTTCTGATTGGATTGTGCAGTCTTTTGATATTTTTGGGGCTTTATCGCACATAGGTAGTCTCTATTTTGTACTTTTGTTGTATAGTAGCTCATGATTATGTCGATATGCTTTATATTTTTGTAAATTAACTCTTGTTTGTCTTGTGGTTTGTAAATAACTTTATGTATGAACATTTTGTATTGTTGTTGAGATTGATATTCAGTTAGCCTTGCATAGTCGGGTTAAGGGTATCGTGAATATCCTTAGCCCAGATATACGACAGTTATTATGTGCTCGATGTGGTTCCAGGTCGTGATAGTATTAATCTAGGTAAGGGCCTCGCAGATGTAAGCAAGGTGTGTCGAACTATGTTAACAAATCTTGGTGTTAATTTATTTTGGTTCTTTTAATTTTTCTAATTTTTTTTGTGTTAGAGACAACCACGGTAAAATTGGAAAGCTTGCGAAACTAATAGCCTATAGTTTTTCAATTGGTATCAGAGCTGGTTGCCACTTCAGAACTTGGTAGCAAGTTGGTGCAGATCCTAGTTTTGCTAACATGGCTACAAGAGAGGGTGCATCGATCACCAAACCACCACTATTAGACAAATCTAACTATCCTGTATGGAAAGCATGTATAAGAGTCTTCATCTAAGCTCAGGGTACAAAAGCTTGGCACTCTGTAGTACACGGGTGGATGCATCCGATGATTACTGATGATAAAGGAGGGGCAGTTCAAAAAGATCCAATTGAATGGACAAGAGCCGAAGAAGAAAGGGTGCTTGGAAACTCACAAGCAATGCATGCAATTTTTAGTGTTATTGATGAAGGATGTTTCTCAATGATATCAACCTGTGAATCGATTAAAGAAACATGGGGTTCTTTGCAGACTATTCATAAAGGTTCCAAATCAATGATAGCGTCAAAATTACATATGTTAACTGTGAGATTTAAAGAATTGAAGATGGATAAAAATGAGACCATTGGGGACTTTCATAAAAGATTGCAATAGGCAACAGGCACATCAACTTGGAAAGAAATATTTCAATTTGAAACAAGTTAAGAAGACGTTGAGATCACTACCTCCAAGGTTTATTCCAAAAATTGTAGCAATCGAGGAAGCTTATGACATCAATGATTTGTCACTGGACGAGGTAATTAAAATTTTGACTAATTTTGAGATGAATTTGTTAAATATGAAAGGAGCAAAGGATTGGCATTGTAAGCTGAAATTGGAAAAGGTATGAATGATGTAGAAGATGAATCCAATGAGAATGAGGATATGGAGTTATTAAAACGAGAGTTCAATAAGTGCCTAAAAAAAGTGAAAAAGGATAGACCTGATTTTAGGCAAAACAGCAGGAGCTTATTGAACAACTTGAAACAACAAGCCAAAACTCATAAGGGAGAAAGAAAGGTGAAGAGAATTCAATGCCATGAGTGTCAAGGTTTCAGACATGTGTAAGTGGAATGTGCTAACACTTTGAAGAAGAGAAAAGGGAAGTCCTATAGCAGCATTTGGAGTGAGAATGAATCCGAAAGTGAATATGGTAGTGAAGAAAAAATCGCTAATGGTGTTGTGTTAGCTGTTTTAGATAGCAAAATCCAATTACTTACTTAACAATAACTAAGAAGAAAGTAACTGAAGACAAAAAGGGGAGAAATCAAAAATTTTCGAGAAAAACAGAGACAAATTAGGTCAAGGTTCAATATCATATTATGAAAGTGATGAAAAGGGTTCAGATGATGAAAGAAAGAATATTTACGAGTCTTACGAAGTGATGTATGCAAAATGGGTGAAAACATATAGAAAGAATGAAAGGTTGAGGGAAGAAAACTTCTTTATAAAGAACACTATCCAAGATTTAGAGAAGAAATTGGTGGAAGCTTTAGATGAGCTCGATGAAGCCAGAGTGAAGTTAGCAAGTACCAAAAAGGGTTTGAGAATGTTGATTGGAGGCATAGAAAAGTTAGAAAAGTTTATCGAAATCGGTAAGGTTAAAAGAGATCTTCAAGGCATTGGTTGCAAAGGAGAGTGCTCTAAGGTGAATGATGAGAACGTTGATATACCCAGATCTGTCTAAGAAGAAACATCAAAGAAGAATTGAAGATTTATTCCCACATGTCATTTTTTTGGAGTTATTAGGCAAATAAGGCCAAAATGCTACAAGTTACTGCAGATGTTTCAAGGAAGCCAAAACTGAAGGACCTTATATCCCTCATATAAATTTCAAAATCATCCTTTAGTACTGAAATCTACTTAGGTTAGAAAGGGTCAAGGACAAGCAAAAAGACATAGTGAAGAAAAAACAAGAAAGTTTTCAGATTCACTGTTAGTTACTACGTTTGAAGTAACTGTTCAGACTGAGGATAAGTCAATTACTTCAGATGAAGAAATCAATCAGACAATTGATGACTGAGATAAGGTGACGAGGAATAAGCCTGGGTTTGAATTTTTCCAAGGGCACAGGAACTGTGCACTTTACATTTTTTAAGTATAGTTTGATGTTATTTATTAAAAACAAAAACAAAAAAGGGAAAAGAAAAGACAAAAAAAGTTCTTCTCTAATTTTTATGTTGCCATTGTCGTCCTATCTTTTTATTAGTTTGCATTGTGATTTTTATTTGGCTCCATTGAAGACACTTTAGCTCTCTTATCAATATGGGTCTCTCTCTAGAGTATCTCTCTCTCTTTTGGGCATATCTCTCAGTGTTTTGAATGATAATAAATTGTCATCTTGGCGTGCATATGATTCTTCCGCTGCACTTACTGTTGATTTTTATGTTTCTTTATTTGTTAAGATTGATTGTATTGAAGGCATTCTTCGTTTTGACACTATTGTCCCAAGGGGGAGTTATTAGATTGTTTATGGTGACTATTCCATTCAGGGGGTAATTTCAAGCTATAAGCGTGACCATTCGTCTTGCTTTTTGGCAACTTTTGTCCCAAGGGGGGAAATTTGGATGATTGGATTATTGTTTATATGGATATTCTTTGGAACTTGATGTTGGATTAAGGGGGAGTTCATATGAATTGTGAATTTGATACTTATATATCCAATTATGTGATTTGGGGGAGTAGTATTTGTGACAAATATGCCAAAAAGGGGGAGATTGTTAGATATATGTTGTCTATATCTACTTATTTTATTTTGACATATTTTTATAAATTAGACTTATCAGATTTTTTATTGTCTTGGATTCAAAAGAATTATTTGGATAATATTCTAGGTAGTATGGAATCCTATTTTCAATAGAAGTGGATATTGTGAAGACTTATGGTACATTACATGAAAGTGAGGGCTAAAGGGCATTATTGGAATTTTCCTTATGAATCAAGTAGTTTTCAATAAAACATAAAGTGCGTAGCATTGGGAAAAACCTCCGTTTTATGTCTAGTGGTGCAGCACGACTATTTTGAGTGTGTGAAGATTACGTGAGTGAGTGGGTTGAATGTTAGTGTGTGAAATCTGTAGTTTGGTGTGTGCATGACTCTATGTTCCTTCATATTTCATTGGTTGCACAATTTTTGGAATTTTGAGTTGTGTTTGTTTAATTTTTTGGACTAATTTCATGGGGATTGGATCCTGAATTGGAGCTGCAATTTTCTGTCAAGGTTTTCATGACTGTGTTGGGATTTGGCAACTACATTTTCATCATTTTTGAGTGACCATTAAGAGCTTCTTTGGTGTATAATGTGAGGATTTTGGCAGCTGGTTTTTCCATGGGGTTTACATGATTCTATTCGGCTATTCATTCTCAATGGAGTGTTAATTTTGTGGTGTCATTTTTAGTGTTGGTGTGCAAAAATTCTAGAAGTTGTCATTCCTTTTTGCTGCTATCTCTATTTTTGGTTTTGTGCTAAAAACTTCAGCAGTTGTCACGGATGTTGTAACTCTATTGGATTAACATTTCGGTGGAGAAATGTTTGTTGATTTGAGATGCTTTTGTGGCTGTTATACGTAGGATTTAGTGAAGATATTGAAGCCTCACAGCAGATCTTTCGATGGACAACTTCCTGTTCTTTCGTTGATAAAAGCGGCACATTGAAGGGATTTTTTTTTATCTCAAGTATTGCCTTTGTTTATGTTGGTTATTGTTTAATCACTTTAGTTGTTTATTTCATATCTTTAATATCAAATACTGTTAAGAAAATCCTCTGACTAGGTTAACACGAGTTGGTCATGTTATTGGGTGTGAAAATATTTCACGAGAAATGAAGTTGAGAGATAATGTCAAGGGTTAACTGGTGTCTACTCAGTAATGCCTTAGGTAAATCTATTGTTCTTCGGTGAAAGTATTAATTTAGATGAGGGCCTAATAGACGTAAGCAAGGCATGCCAAATTACGTTAACAAATCTCAATGTTGATTCCTTTTTGGTTCTTTCAATTTTTCTAATTTTTATTTGTACCAGAGACGACCACAGTAAAATCGAAAAGTTCATGAAACTATTACCCCCTATAGTTTTTCAAAAGACTAAAGACCTTTCTATTTCGAGTTTGAGTTTTGATTTTTTGTTTTCGTTTTAAATTTAGTAAAAATAATATGCTTGTTTAAGCTTTCATTTATGATTTTAGTTTTGATTTATGTCAATTTTCAAAACATAAAAATTAGTTTATGTTTACATTTTAATTTTTTCATAATATAATTTACCATCAATTAAATATATTATTTAATTATTTAATATTAGTTATTAATAAGAATTATGATTAACATCATTCAATTATTTAATTTAATTTTGTTTTATAATTACTTATGATTTTATTTTATAAAAAGTGGAAATATTTTAATTAATATATATACTTTAAATTCAAAGTATCCTAAAATATATAAATTCCAAAAAGTTAATGTTAATAATTAAAATATATTGACAAATAGATATATATTTATAAATGAGATATTACTTATTAAATTACTTATTTTAATAAAAGATAACATTTTACTGATATTTATTAATAAATATTATATAAGAGGTTAAAATAAAAATATTTATTTATTTATTTCATAAAATTAATTTATATTTAATATATAATTATTATCAATAACAATATTAACAGCTAAATAAGTTTTTATTTTTATTTCAAAAGGAACATAAAATAAAAACCCAAAACCACAAAATAAATAAAAGTGAAACTAAATTACCCTGTAAAGAAAAAAGTCATACTCTTAATCAAAAGTGTTTGGAAACGAAGAAATAAGTTTCATGTTTTTCATGAGTAAGGCAGGGTAGTTCTCTTCCATATTTTACATCTTTATAGGAAGTATGTTTTATTGTTTCATTGTTTCAACCTGTCATTCATATATGTAGCCCTTCACGAAGTCGAAGAGCTACAAATTGGTTACAGATTTCTAGTTCGACGGATAGTCTGTCTGTCGGTGACTGTATCTCCGAATGACCGTTTGCTCTCCTACTGAAACCCTATAAGGATACGATCTCTATCTAGGCTAAGTAGAAAATGATTAAGGTGGAATTAGAATCTCATATAAGAGATGATTAGGCTCTACCTCTGCTATAATAGATAACAGACGATAACTCAGGAATAGGCCATATAGGAAGGGTATATGTATATAAATATATCTGTAATTATATATATTATGTACCTAGTGTATTTTTATTTTATTGGTATTTATTTTATTTTATTAGTATTTTTATTACGTTAATTGCGTAATTTAAATTTTTATATATCTCTGCTCATGCTTGCTCACATATTTACATCTTCATGCATTTCTATATTCTCATTTTCATGTGCATTCTATAAGTTATAGTCTCCATGCATATATATATATATATATATATTGTTATACTTATACAGTGATATACTTGCATTGGTCTTATCTGTTTGTTTTTTGTTTGTTTGGATTTGTTTTAGTTGTTTATGTTTGCTTGTTTGTTTGTTTGCTGTTATTTGCTTTTGCTCTTACCTTAGCCGGGGGTCTATAAGGAAACAATTTCTATATCTCTATCGGAAGTGCGGGCATGACTGCGTATATCTTACCCTCCCCATACCCTACTTAGGCGGGAATTAGGGTATGTTTTCTTTGGTTTGATTTTGTTTGTTTTACTGTTTCAAAGGGATGATATTAACGATTGAACAACTAGCAGCCTCTAAACTCTATAGCTGGATTATTATCCATGTCGTCATTTTTCATTGAGCTGAGCCTGCTGTTCCTGTTTGTTACGAAAATAACAAGTACTCGTTCCCAGCTGCTGGTTTGATTGGTCGAAGCTGAATGTGGGTTTCCCTTTTAGATTGACATTGTGTTTTAATTCCCAGATAAACCAGATCCGTTTCAGTGAGGTTGTGTGTACCGCATTAAGATTGCTAACGACGCTGAATTTTATGGAATTCTTTTTCGGATTTTGATCACCTTGATACTTTGATTATAGTATTGAACATTTGTCTAATTGCTAGAATACAAAGAACATAAAGCAAGTTGTACTGTGAGTGACCTATGTTGACACAGGAACTCCGGCTCTAAAAGCCTAGCAAAACCATTGGCTTAAATAAAGTGAGAGATAAGAATTATTGGCATTATCCCGGTATTATGGTACTATGTTTTAGTATATTTAGAAGTATCTTCTGATTTATGATTTTTTTTTTCAATGTTAACATATCCTAAATTTATTAGACACATTTGTTTTTCCTTGTCGTTTGCTTGCAATTACCATCATCTTTTACATATAAAACTCTTTTTCTCTACGATTTGGTAGGCAAGTATGCATCTGGAAATCAGAATTAATATTTCATTGCCTAGATAATCAGTCTATCAGGAGCAGTTTGTCCTGTTTCAGAACAAAGTTGGCACATGTATGATGTAATTTATGTCGTCTGTAAACTTTTGATGCTTATCAATATGATCTTCTCACCGGTTTCAGTGGCACAGAGCAATGATATAGTCTCCTCCATGGTACTTTTCTGGTTTGGTAGAGATTACTTCTGATCGATTCTGAACTTAATTTCTTGACGATTCGTCAAGACAAGCATGACGTTGTTAAGTCGAAAACATTGTCATGCTTCCATTAATTCGCATAAACAACCCACCTCTATGGTATCATGAAGTGATCATAATCTGATCACTAAAGGAGGATCTATGGTACTACGAGTCTAATTATTTGCTTAATTCTATACTTCCATTCAGTCCCCCGAAAGAAGACTTCCTTTTATTAGATGTATAGCGCAACTTCTCTTGCATGCGAAGCGCAAGTCGGGAATGGACGTATAGACCTACTGGTCACGTGGCATGATCATGTGAGTTGGTGATTGTATCACACCTGTAACTCTTCATCGGGTGTAGAAGTGACGTGGTATCCACCAATCCCTTGCTCTTCTTTTTTCTTGCTTTATTTTCAGTACTTTGATTCCCAACTTACTCCAATTATCATTTCTTAAACTCAACCAACCCAATCACTTACAGCCCAGACCTTGCCTTCTTCTCTCTTCCTCCCTCCCTCTCTCTCTCTCTCTCTCTCTCTCTCTCTCCACATTTGGTGATGGCAACTAAACCACTTGAACATGCTCCAGAGCTACTGAAATATCAGGTTTAACAATTGGCATTCTGATTATAGTATGCTACTCCTGCATGTTAATATTTTCATAGTGTGTATTCCGAGTTTTTTCGCTTACTTATATACTCATTTTCAATGTCTTTTAGACATGGAACTTGAGAGTTTCAATCCACTGTGAAGGCTGCAAGAAGGAAGTCAAGAAAGCACTTCAGGGTATTGAAGGTAGAAAGATGACAACTATTTCATTCTACTGCTGTTGTGTTCCATCAATTGTTATAACGAGAAACTCTGCATGTCACTTGTTGTGATGAACAGGTGTTTACAAGACGGAGATTGATCCTTTTCAACATAAGGTTACTGTAACTGGCAACGTTGATGCAGAGACCCTTATAAAGAAGCTGGTGAGATCAGGAAAGCCCGCTGAACTATGGCCAGAAAAGCCTGAGAAGAAGGAGAAAAAGACTGGAAAATCTAATAACAACGGAAAGCAGAAGGATACTGAAAACAACCCTGAGGATGGTGATGCTAAGAATGGTGATGATCCTCAACAGACTTCAATAGAAAATCTTGAAAGAGCTGCCAAAACTGGAAAAACCAATGGTGAAGCTGATCAACAAGTAGAATCTGACAGTGAGGAGACTACTGAACCAAGTGCTACTGCAACTGTTCTCAGTGGAAACGACACTGCGAAGAAGAAAAAGAAGAAGAAGAAGAAAACACAAGATGGCAACGCCAACAATGGTGCCGCAGCTGCGGGAGGTCATAGTTCCGGCAACCCGTCACCAAAAAATGTCTCTCCGATGCCTCTTCCGGACCCTGAGCCACATGGGCCATCAATGACTCACAGCCCTCCACGACAGTACCCTTATCTTCCTATGTATTATTCGCCTTCTCCAGTCTATGGACACAGCTATAGCACTGCGTATCCTAGCGTTAGTGCTTCTTATTTTGCCCCTCCCATTCAAAGTCATATTGACTATCATCACCAACCAGCTCCACCTTCTGATCCCATAGTTATGTACAATGATGATGATGAGAGCGGTTGCTCAATCATGTGAAGAAGAAATGATCATGTCACGTAACAAATGAGGCTTGGTAACTGACGTTTATAACATGAAACCAATAATATTAATAGGTAAGAAGTGAGTAGTGTTGCTTGAAGAATTTTGTAAAATATAAATGAGAAGTTATCAGTGGAATATTGTGTCAGTTGGAAGTTTACAGTTGTCTTTATTCAGGTATTATTGCTATTTTGGCTTTGCTTATAGAGATGGATGTAGCCTTATGATGCTTAAAGATCTCCTTTCCATCTACGTCTAAGCAGAGGATGTTCATTCTTGACATCCATTATCCCCCTTGTTTATTTTCGGGTACTATCTGATTAATAGCTCATGTCTTTAATTTCTTTTCTTACTTGTTATCACTCTCCATCATAAATGGAAGTTGACGTAGATCATTAAAAGAAATTATTCATCAAATGAAATATGCAATCCAATCCCGAGAAGCCTGTTTGTTTGAGCAAAAGAAAGATAGATAGATATCGGAATTCAGCTTTAGGAAATGTTTAAAGCTATCTTTTACAAAGCAACCTTTTTCCTTTGGTTAAAACACCTTTGTACGCATCTTTTGTCTTATTGACATACCTCCAATATTTAGTACAGAATCTTCATGCATTCTCTCTATTTTGGACACCACAACTTATCAAAATCAACAATCCTTGTGCAAAAGAGAAAGCTTATGTTAGAAGACCCAATTTTACCATTGCTCCCATTTTTTTTACAATCCCATTATATGTTATTCTTATAAAATGTTCTACCTTAAGGGGTAGAAAAAGAATAATTGTGTCATTTCAAGGATGTACAGGACTATAGCTTAATGAGACAACATTTAATTATTAGGGTACTACTATGTGCCTCAAATATAACTAGTAAATTATTAACAACCACATTATAGTTATTAAACATACATCAGGCAATTTGATTAATGGTCATGAATATGGAATTAATGTTGTGATTATATTAGTCTATATTTTCCTAACATTCTCCCACTTGTACAATATAATCAAACCACAATATCAATCTCCATCATCCAAAAATAGTCAAATAAATCATATGCTATATCATATCAACAGGATATATATGCTACATATGATTAGGTCCTAGAGATGTTTAAATACAACAATAACCATTAAAACAATATACATGCAGTACAACAACTGAGATTACGCATTTGTCTCCTTTTGTACCTGTTATTTCGTCAAACTACGTATCTACATCAACATATATGTGTCATTATTTACAAGAAGTAACTGCAAACAACATTATGCATGTTTCATATATATAAGTCATAAGCAATCCGTACAAAGTACTAACATGTTCAATACAAAATAACAAATTCCCACTAATCTTGTCAAGCTAAGCACCTAACAATCCCATGTGGGAGACTTGTTTTACAAACACACATATAGGTAAGCCTTTTGTAAGTATATCTACTAACATGCTAGCTGTAGGCGTATAATCAACAATAGTGAGGGATTCAATGACTTTCTCTTTAACAAAATAATACTTTATATCAATATACTTTGAGTGAGAAGTATTTCTAGTGTTCTTAGAGAAAGCTACAACTGTAGAGTTAATATAATACAATCTTAGCAGACTTAACATGGAGTCTACAATAACCAAAGCTGAAATAAAATTCTGCAGCTATATTGCTTAACAAGCTATCTCATATTATGCCATATACTCTGCCCCCATGGTAGAGGACGCTATCAGTATTTGTTTGACACTTTTTCACGATACAGCTCCTCTAGCCATCGTAAGGATGCAGCCTGAAGAGAACTTTTTATCATCCACACATTATACATAATCAGCATCACTAAACCCAACTATATCAAAATTGTCAGTTCGTCGATAATTCAACATATGATCCTTGCGACCCTAAAGATACCTCATGACTTTCTTAGCCACTTTCCAATGGCTAAGTCCACGATCACTTATGTATCTTCCCAACATGCCTACAACAAAAGCAATATCAGAGTGTGTGCATACTTAAGCATACATCAAACTGCCTATAAGTGACGCATAAGGAATGACTTTTATTTCATATCTCTCTTTATCATTTTGTGGACATTGTGCCTTTGAGAACTTGTCACCCTTCAATATTAGTGCCTTTTTAGGAAAACAAGAATACATATTGAATCTTTTCAGGATCCAATCAATGTAAGTCTTTTGAGATAATCAAAAGAATCATATTAGATCTATCTAGGAGAATATGAATTCCAAGTACATAAGAAGCCTCACCAAGATCCTTCATATAAAAATGACTAAATGACAGTTGTTTTGTCTTAAATAATATATCAGTATCATTAGAAGCAAGTAGAATTTCATCAACATACAGTACTAGAAAAATGAAACTGCTCCCACTGAACTTCATACGTATATATTGATCAACTAGATTCTCTTTGAAGCCATTTGCAGTGACAACCATATCAAACTTGAGATACCACTGTCTTAATGCTTATTTTAACACATATATAGACTTCTTGAGCTTGCAAACCTTGTGTTCTTTAGTAGTCATCTTGAAACCAACTAGTTGAGTCATATAAACATTTTCATACAGATCTTCATTCAAGAAGGTGATCCTCACATCCATTTGATTAAGTTCCAAATCAAAATGAACAACTATAGCCATGATGATTCACAGTGAATCTTTGGTAAAAACTAGTGAGAAGGTTTCTTTGAAATTAATGCCTTATCTCTGGCATTAACCTTTAGCCACAAGTCTAGTCTTATTCCTTTCTACTTGTCCACTTGAGTCATGTTTGATTTTATAAACCCACTTGCACTTAATGGGTTTGCAACCTTTAGGTAGTTCAACCAACTCCCAAACTCCACTTTATGATGTGGAACTCAAATCATCTTCCAATGCATTCATCCATAATGCAGATTGAGGACTATTCATAGCTTCTTGAAAATTGACTAGTTCAGTATTATCTCCTACATCGAACTCATGTTCCTGTAAATAGACAATATAATCATCAGGAATGGCAGGCCTACATGTTTTTTGTGATCTTTTGATAATAGCTTCATCATCTCTAGTATCAATGACGTCATCCTATGCTTGAATCTGAGGTTCATCATGAGATTCTACTAGAATCTATTCAATCACAGGGTCATCAGTAGGAGCGGAAGCAACAGGTACAGGGATTAGAATGTGTTCTTCCCTGAATACAAATTCTCTTAACCCTTGACTTGAACCAAATTCATCTTCAAAATAGACAACTCTATCCAATTCTATAATTCTAGTCATATGAGATAGGCAATAGAATCTAGAGCCCCTTGATCTGATAGTGTAACCTACAAAGCAGCAACTAATAGTTTTGAGATCAAGCTTCTTAGATTGTGGATTATAGGGCCTCACTTCTGCTTTGTATCCCCAAACATGAACATGGCACAAGCATGGTTTCTTACTTGATCATAACTTGTATGGAGTTTTTGGAACTGACTTGCTAGGTACTTGATTAAAGATATAAGCAGCTGTCTTCAATGCTTCACCCCACAAAAATTGAGGCAAACTAGAATGAATCAACATACACGTCAACATTTCAATAAGTATTCGATTTCTTCTTCCAGCAATTCCATTCTGGTAAGGTGTTCTTGGCATTGCATATTTTGCTTCAATACCACATTCTTGCAAGTATCTAGCAAAAGGCCCTAGATTCCTTCCTCTCTCAAAATAACGCCCATAATACCCTCCACCTTTCTCAAAATTAACTACCTTGATTTTCTTCCCCTTTTAAAGCTCAACATTTGTTTTAAAAATCTTAAATGCCTCCAAAGATTTAGATTTTTCACGAATGAGTTCCACATGATTGTACCAAAAAAATCATCAATAAAAGTGATGAAATATTTATAACTACCATAGCAGGTGGAATAAATGTTCCACATATGTTAGTACGAATCAACTCCAACAATTTAAGCACCTATCTGTTTTGCTTTTTCTAACCTTGGCGGCCAACTTTCCTTTAATACAATCAACACGAGTAGTGAAATATGAAAAATCAAGATCCTGAAGTACGCCATGTTTTACCAACCTCTCCATTATGTCTTTAGAAATATAGCCTAAACGTTTGTGTCATAACATAAGACATCTCAAATCCAACCTTATACGTTTGGAGCCAACATCGGCATTAAGAGAAGAGGAAGAAGTAACAGTAATAACATTTTTCAACTCAAGTTGTATAAATTTTCACATAAATTTCCATTTCTTACCAAAATAGAGTCACGATACAAAGTTAATCTTCCAGTTCCAAAGAGAAAACTATAACCTAGTCTATCTAAAATGGATACAGAAATCAAATTCCTCATAATAGAGGGTAAATAAGTGACATCATGTAACACCAAAAGATGTCCTGTATTCAACTGTAGTCTAACTGTCTCAAAAAATTCAACTTTAACTTTGGTTTGTCTCCCATGTACACATGTTGCTGAGAACTAGTCGATCTTCTTCGACTTGTCAGTTTCTGCAAGGAATTTATAATGTCAATTGTTGCTCCATTATTTAACCACCAAGTATTTAAAGGCACATCAATAACATTAGACTCTAAACAAAGCATCATAAGATAATTACCTTTCTTCTCTAAGTGAGTTTTGAGTTTTCAACAATCAACTTTCTTATGCCCAAAATTATGACAAAAGTTGCACTTCCCTTTCAAAAACTTATTCTTCTGACTAACAGAAGATGAGTCCTCCTGTCCATTTCCTTTAGGACTAACATCCTTCTTCTTAAAAGGCTTTTGGTCACTTGAGCTATTAGAAGTGAACTTTATCTTTAGAGAATTGTTGTGATTTGTCATCATGGAGATGCTTCTTACCCTTCACTTTTTCTTATCATCCTCTTCCTTGGCAAGAATAGCAGTCATCTCCTCAACAATCCATTAATCTTTCTGAGCATTATAGCTTGATATGATCGAATCAAATTTGGAGAAGGAAGAGTCCCCATTACAAACCATACCATGTAATTCTCACCAAGGTCTATATCCATAACCTTACGCTTATGGTGACAACCCATGAGCTTATCGATGTAAGCCCCAATGTTACTTGCACCATCATAAATGGTGAGCTGAAGTATGTTTAAGTACCCATTCTTCTCATTCTTTGCGAACTTCATGTACTTCTTCTTAATGGCAGCAAGAAAATCCTTTTGCATTATCAGCCTCGGGATTACTATCATGAATGAATTCATTCATATGATACCTCATAATCATCAAATAGTATTGGTTAGGGTATTCCCACTCCTCATAGGATTTATTTTCATTTTCAGTAGCATCATCAACAAGTTTAGGTGGTACATCAATTCTCAAGGTCAAGTCCATTCGCATGATAGTCAAATTCATCATGAGAGATTCGACCTACTTCTTGTAGTTGGTTCCATTCAGCTTCAAGATAGCAGAGACTCTCAGATTGTTTAAAGTTGAATGAGAACCAAGAGTAATAACCATGATATGCATGTTAAAAGAAAATCATACAATTCGTGCTCTTTGTCTCAAAATTAATTATATCAGGCATGCTAGAGTTCCTTAAACAAATATAGAACTCATTTATAGGTAAGAACAATTTATTATATATTACAACCAAGTCATCAATATACTATCAAAAGGATAGAAAATTTGTGCGATTCATAATATTTCAATAAAATTTCTTCACCATATTAAGCATCCTACTAAGTAGTAATTAATAATGGGATAATTAATTACCCGTATGGATCTTAACTTTATTTTAGAGGAAAAAACACAAATTTTTAAACATATATTAATATTTAAAAATTCCTCATCATAAATAGTTTCACATGCTCAATTTTACAACTAGTAAAAATAAGCATTCATTATTGTCAACAAATAATCATGTTAATGCCAAAATAAGATTAAAACAATTAAAATTATCAAACAAAAATAGTAATTAATCTTGTGCATAAAATATGAAAAAATAGAATAAAATGGAGTAAAATGATGCAAAATTGGTCTAAAAAGGACCTTGCACGCGCCTTCACGTGCACTGTACAAGAAAAAATTTTAATTTTTAAATTTAAAAATAAAAAATAAAAAATAGTCAGTAGGGTCGGGACGACGCCGTCTAGGTTGTCCCTGACCTTGAGATAGGTCGACCTGTGGGCATGCGGGTCTGACCGACCTGTAACTTCTTCTCTGAACTTCTGTTTCTGACAAATTTTTATGAGTTTTCTTCCATTTTTCATGCCCTATGGATTTCCCATATCCATTTCAGCCAAAAGTACTCTAAAACTCAAAAATTTCTGACCCATTTCGGCCATGAACAACAACACCAAAATTTTTCAAAATTTCACCCAAAAAATTGTGATTTATTTGTCCAAAATAAAGGTAAAAGGCAACAACAACAACCAACAATATTTTCTGCACCTCAATGCATCATTTCAAAGTCATTTATGGCAAAAAAAATTTTGAAAAAAAAGGGTTTATACCCAAACACAAGCTCTAAAATCAAATGCACCATTAAAATCAAATGACCATGGTGCTCTCATACCAATTGTTATTCACAAATGCAATCATCAACAATCACAAAGCCAAAATCTACATTTTATTTAGAGCATTAAGTTCACAATAAGATTGAAATACCTCTAACTTTTGGCATAGAATCTTGATGCATTCTCTCCATTTTGGATACTTCGACCTATCAAAATCAACAAACTTTGTGCAAGAAAGGAAACTTATGGTAAAAGACTCAATTTTACCACACACTTGTTTCCCCTATTTTTTACAATCTCACCATATGTTATTCTTATAACATAGTCTACCCTAAGGGGTAGAAAAGGATAATTGTGTCATTTTAATGGTGTGATGAACTATAGTTTAATGAGTCAACATATAGTTATTAGAGTACTATCATACGTCTCAAATGTAATTAGTAAATTATTAACCATCCCGTTATGATTATTAAACATACATTAGGCAATTTAATTAATGGTCATGAAAATGAAATTAATGTTGTGATTATATTAGTCCACATGTTTCTAACATCTTTTGCTTTCAGCTCCTAGCATTAGCAGGAAATAGCTTTCTTTGTAACTCTCCCTTTTCTTAGTCTCCATACTGGCAATATACACCACTAAGTGACTACTGTTCTACGCGCTCGCTTGGATCATTTGACATCAGTTTCATAAGCCAAAGATGTGAAAGTACGTAGTTAACTGCATGGCAGACATAAATGAACATTTCATCGATCACGACTTGAGTCACCTCAAAGGCCCTCTCGAAATGGTCACAAGCATACAACACTTCATGTGGACGACATGTAAAGTTTGAACCCTGATAATTACTGCCTTGTTTTAAGCTTTGAATGATACCTTTTAACGTTTTCTGAATGTCCCTTTCTTCTGTAGGTACATACCTGAAGTTGATAAACTAAGCCACTAACAACTAGAGGTTAGGCTGCAACTTTCTCTAGCAACTTGTTGAACCTGAGGATGCTTTAACAATAAGGAAAATGCATGTCAGAACCTTGACTCCCATTCGTCACTTTCTGAAGGTAGAAAGATCTTTCCCATCCTCTATTTTGCCCATAACCTTTTTCATTTTTATCCCCATAGTAGAATATCGCATACTATTGCATTTCATGAAAATGAAAACGTTTAATTATCACTCATACATGATATCCTTCACGGAACATCCAATCTAGCTTGGTTTCATATTTTCTTGATGCTCTTTTAGTTTTCATTATCCCTTTTGTTTTCCCTTTCCAGATTCTAGAAAGCTCTCTGGATTTTGATTCTGGTACTGGGGTCAAACAGCAGATTATTAGGTAAACATCATTATTATTGTCATCGAACGAGGCGGTGCACAACTTTATGTTGATGACTTGCGATAATTGCAGACAATAATTATGATCTAACACACACTTTCTTTTGAGATGTAAAGATGGAATGATATTAATATTTGGGCCCTTTAGCTGGGAAAAAAATCATTCATAGAATCTAGCAAACGATTACTTTTGTCTTTATCGATCTTCCCCCGGTTGTAGTTAGCATCTAAATATTTCGTCCTGCGAGTAATCAACGAGAAATATGTCTAATTTCCTATTCCGTACATGCCGCTTACTGAAGCTCTCTTGAGTAGTTGCACTGTAAATAGATCGCCTTGACATTACTTATGGATTGTTTCTCATTAAATGGTTCTGAAAATTGCGTGATGATTCCGATCAAGCCACAGGGGACAAAATAAGACGTGACACAGGGCACAAAATAAGATGTTGTGACACATTACACCAATGGAATGAACGGGGACGATATATGCTCAGACCGGGCCATATTAACGTGACTTTTGCTCTTTAAGAAGCCATTCATTAAAAATCCAAATAAATTTCTAAGGTTATAACAATTTATAAGTTTACCTTTAATATCAATATTTATTCGAATTTTAATTTTTATAAGAAAATTATTAATAATGTCAAAGTTATTATAATATGGATATAAAAACCTATTCATACAATAAAAAAATATTTATAAATTATTAATATTTATACTAAGAAATATTGTTATATAAATGAATGTTAATTTTAAGTGTTAAGTTTATAAACTGTGAAATATAATTAGGTGCTTACTTAAACATTTTATAAGAACATTAACGTTAACTTATATATTTTGTCTTTCTTTTTTTTTTGCGGACTTCAAATGTAGAAACAACTTAGTCAAATTAATTTGTCAAACTTTTGTAGAAGAAAAATATGTGGAATTGATTTGAATTTTCGCAAATAATATGTATAGAAAATAAATCTAAATTGGAATTTAATTTATTAAAAATATTTACACTACATTACTAGGATTTATAAAAATTATTACTTAAAATTTTATATAATAACTTAAGTTAATTCTTACTACTTATATTACCATCTATAGTTATGATTTAAAGTAGCAATTCTATTTATATAGGAGAAATTATATTACCTATCAGTATAATTATATTAAAAGGCTATAACCATTGAAAAGACAACAAATATTATAATTAAAATAAAATGATTGGAGTTAAATTGTTAATCAGATGATCAATTTTTTATTTTCATTTTTTTAAAATATGAATGATAAAAATTGAAAAGAGGATGATAAACCAAAGTTATGGATGTAGTTAGTATTGATTTTAGTTTTAGTAAGATATGTTACTAATAGTGATTAATATTGAGTATCATTTCAGATATTTTTTAAAATTATAAATAGTCCTTAATTTTATATTATTAATGTTTAATCATCTATTATAAAGTTTATCTTTTAAAATATAAAATTTTAAGGATAATTAGGTAGGTTCAAATATTTACAGAATCATTTATAGGATTTTCTTAATTAGAGGAAAAGAAAAATTTTGAAAAGCTTTATTTCTTTTAGTAGACCATTGAATTAATCAAAGATCAAGGCTTGGATTTCGTGTTTTGCATTCTTTTCTTAAAAAAGTCCTAAACCTGAAGCGGAAACAAAGATGGAGAGAAAATAATGGAAAGTCGACGTGCTTGAACGTCGCTGACCTTGGATCTTAGAGAAAAAAGCTTGGTAATTTGGTGTTCATCATCTTCTTCCCAATTGAAACGACGTGTTCGTTACGATAAAAATTGAAACTTCTTTAATGATTTAAATTGGGATTTTTGCAGTATGTTTTATGTTTGCGTAATTGTTGTTGAAGCCGACAGAGTAGTGTGGAGCATCGTCGCTGATACATTGCCAGTTGCTAACTAAGGACTCAGATGTTATGGTACTGTTATTCACATCTAGGGAGGATTCAGATAAGCTCATCGAAGAGTATGATTGAGTGGTTCAACCAAAGGGTCTTTTAAAGAACAAAGCTTTTATATCTTTAACCAAGAAAGTTTTGTCTTTCTTCTTTGCCTTCTTTATTATATCTGATTGCTTGTTTAAATCATCATCATCTTTATTATTGGAGAGTTTGCTACTTTAGCTTTTTGCCTTGGATATATCGATATTTGTAACGATCAGTACAGTCTAAAATTTTTTGTATGATCCCATATAATATACTGATTTTTTTAATTATCTTTTAGTTCATAATGTGCACACCAGTACGAGATCCATTACTTTAATTAGTTGTAATCGTAGACTGAAGTTTGATTCGAGGATCTATATGCTTAAAGACCAAAAAAAAAGCATGATTTCGTTCAAAATTATTAAATTAAATTTGAGTTAATTATTTGGAATCAAATTAAAATTTTTTAAAAAATTTCAAATGAGACTTAATTTTAAAGCAACCAACCAAAATTAATCTTTTATGACTATAAAATTACATATTTAAATTACAAAAATAGTCCCTCTCTAAGAAAAGATTACAACCAAAATCTGAGTAATACATTTCTTATGAGCCAAAATATAGGTCAATTAAGGTAACGATCAATCCAAACAATAATCGAACCAGAACAGGCCAGAAAGAATGAAAATTACCTCCAAAGCCAATTGAGAAGGAAATCCCAAAGACCCATTTGTAGGAGCCAAACACTTGTTGCTGTAAAAGTGAAGTATTATTATTATAAGGACCCGTTTGAAAGAGCCGACGTTTGCTGTTGTAAAAGTGAATTATTATTATTAGTTGCAAAAAAGCACTCTGGTATATTGAAAGCAAGAGAATCCTCATTGGTGAATTTGAGCTTTAGGTATTGGAAACAGAAGGTCATTTTCCTACAATCTTTATGCTTTTTAGAATGGTGATTGTCCCTTTCTTCTCCTCTTCATTTTACGAAGCTAATAGGTATTGGAAACACATTGTTGTTTATTTTTTTGTTTTCTCATCTCTCTCTCTTCTTTTCAATTAGTTATTCATTGCGTCCTCTTGCCCTTTTTCTCCAGCGCGTCAATTATTTTCATGTTTTCTCCTCATTTTCTTTAACTGTTGATTCCTCTTTTCTACGATTACTAAAAATGCTTCATTGCCAGACCTTCAAAGTGATGAGAAGCACGCGGAATAGTTTTGAGCCATTTTTTAATTGCTGACTGTTGTTGATTTTAATGAAATGTAAATTGTAAAAGAGTCAGCCAAAAATCGTTAACAGCTCTTCTTCCGCTACTTTTTCTTTTTCTGGATCTGCACGAATTTAAAATTGTTTGAAATTTGATACAGCTCGAATCAAAACTGGAAATAAAACGGCTTAGGTCACCAATTACCGAGTAGTTCGTGCTAGTTTACCATCGAGCTATTGATAATGGCGATCCTCTGACCCAACCAAACTCCAAACCGACATGCACCTGTCAAGAATCAGATTTCTTATTTTAATTATGATATTTATATTAAATTTTATTCACACATTTATATATATCTCACATAAATATATAAATGAAATTTAATAAAACGAGATCAATATAAAATAACTGTAACAAAAGAGTTGATATGTCTGCCTAGGTCTTATCCATTTAGGGGCTACTCTTAAACTTTCTAAAGAATGCAAATGATTGTTGTGACTTAGATTTTTGCCGAGTCTACAGTTGTGTGTAATGGGATCTTGTACTAAAGCAATGGAGCACCAATAGCTAATAGAATTAATGAAAAGGCCAAAAACACGAGGGAAGTGCGGTAACTGGGTCGGCCTTAAGCCCCTGCCCTATTAGAGGCTCACTTCTACTTCCAGTAACATTCCAACGTTTATTCTTTTAATTGTTGAAGGTAATTAAATGTTATTTAATGGTTGCAGATGGGGGTAGACTACATAATTTTAAGTTGAGATATTAATATATAATCTTTTCGGTTTCCGAGACAAGCGTTGCCTTTTAATCAACGTATAAATTTAAAATATTTTAACTCAAAATTTTCAACAAACGATTTTCACATTTTGGACTTCTGAGTTTTAAAAGATAATTTAATATCAAATTTTTTTAATTTTAATATATTTTTAACTTATTAAATATCTGAATATATTATACTTAATTTGTAATTTTTCATTCACAAAGACACTATATTATCATTTTAAATCAGAACATTAATATTAAATGATATTGTGTTTATTTGTCTTCCTCCTTTTTAAATTTTTAGATTTCTCATTATTTGTAAAAAATATAATGAAATATTAATAAATAATTTAATTTTTATAATTGTAATTTTTATTTTTCTTATGACTGTAGCATTAGTTGAGAAAAGTTTTCCAAAGTTAAAATTATTGAAAACCTATTTAAGGTCATCAATGTTACAAGAAAGATTGAATGATTTAATTATTTTATATATCAAGAAGGATATCTCGGACAATGTTAATCTTGATAATATTATTAATAATTTTTTAATTTAAAAATGCATAGAGATTTTTTTTATAAATCTTGATCATCTATGCGTTTGTCAGTACAATTCTCTTAGTGTTTTACAGTCTAATATTAATGTTCGATTGCTACTATTATTATTTTGTTATTATTACTACTTTTATTGTTACTAACATTTGTAAGATATTGCTAGCTGATGTTATAATTATTTAATATTTTGTTGAATATGTAAACTTATAAATCGAGTCACTTATATATATAGATATTAAATTTTAACAAATAAAAATATGTTTTAAAATTTTATATATTTATATATTTCCGATTTATTATAACTTTTTTTTAACTTCACGCCTTTATGTTAGAAATACCGCACGCGCTTGTGCGTATGTCGTGTGCACATGCATGTGTTTAGAACTCTTTTTTTTTTAATACAAAGGAAATAAACACTCAAAAAGCAAAAAGCCAAATTTTAAGTGCAGGATAAGCCTCGGCGAAACGAAATTTGGTTTCGATCGGGCACTAAAGACTGAATCGACTCGGCAGGAGGTTCCGAAAGGACATGTAAGCCTGGTAATACGTTCCGTGTGGCGATGGCGAGGCGATCTGCGCTCTGATTCCCTTCCCGATAGATGTGCTCCACCTGGACGTCCCAGTCACACTCCAGTAGCGCACCGATTTCCTGCATCAAAAAGGAGGTTTCAGTTAGTAGGCCTCCGGACGAGTGTATGATATTGATGACCTGGAAGGAATCCACTTCGAGAATAATCTAGCGGTAGCCCAAGTTCCAAGCTAAGGTGAGCTCGGCACGGACCCTTTTTAATTCGGCGATTTCGTGGGAATCTGCTAATACCGAGCCATCAGTATTGACTTTGGTCCATCCTTCGGGTGGGGGCGCCCAGTGTATTAGAGTCCCAATAGATAAGTTGTGTGGGGGTTGAAAGCGACCCATCACTGCATGGGCTCGCTCTATCCACTGGGCATAATTTAAAACGATGTGGGATCCCGCTGTCGGCCATTCGAAATCCTCCTCGAAAAGACTCTGATTCCGCCATTGCCAGAAAAACCAGCACGATATCCCAAAAATGACTAGCCAGGCGGTCCCCGGGGGGTGGTTGTGTGTAATAAGATTGTCCTAGAGCCATTGCTCCAAATTATGCTGCCAAAAGAAACTTGCAGTCACGACGGAGAACTATTGGTGCCAAAAATGCTGAGCCCTGCGATAGTCTCGAACTACATGAAGAGTGCCGTTTACAAAAGAGTGTCAAGTAAAGTTAACGCGAAAAAAGAAAAATTAAAGCTCTTACTTTATGTTCAAGAGTAGTATTTCGATTTAGAACCTCCAAATGTACCAACACATCCCAAGTTGATTTAATACTGATTCTGATTAAATGAATGCTTTTACCACCTAAAAAACAATCATTTATTTAAGTATTTATAAGATATGATCATTTTCTGATGAGCATGAAATTATTCTAGAATTATTGAAAATTGAAATTGTCCATTCCTATTTGACCGTTTGTTTGTAATAATTTTGCAAATACAATAGAATAGGAATTTCTTAATTTTCATATTAAGAAATTCCTATTCTAGATAATTCAATTTTCAGTATTTAATGCTGTAAGATTATGAAAATTATAATTGTAATTAAAGAGGCAAATCAGATCAGTTGAAACAAAAACTTGGGCTTCTCAGCATATACCTGGATGAAGAGGGTCCAGCCCGCAGTAGGTATACAGTAATCACTTTCCAACTCTAGAAAAAGAGTATCCCTATCTCTATCAGCATATCACAGAAATATGATAATTCTTAAGGTTGAAGTTATATTGTTAAATTAAAAGTAAAATTCCTTTCTGATTCTTATTCTTTAGCAACACATTCCTCACACTTGCATTACAGGTTCTTTCACTCTTTCTTTTCGATTACTCTGAGTTGAGATTCGGTTATTCCAGTTGGATGGAACTATTCATTCCTTCCACTTGTTCTTGCATATAATTAGGCAAAGGGTACCAGACTTCTTTATACTTTCATTCCTCTAAAATATATGTTTTATTGTTTTAAATTACTAAAAAATATTTTATGATATTGAAAATTTTGGAAACTTTTCTCTGATAAATGTGTCAAGTTATTTAAATAAAAATTATAATACGAATTATTAATGTACTCCTAACGCAATTTTTGTAAGTACTCCAATCTTATCTTAATAAGGATTCTTGTTTAAAATAATTTGATGAAATTTTAATATTTCAATAATAATAATATTTCTTAAAATGAATAAAAATATAGAAAAGATTTATATATTCACAAACAAAAATAGCAAAGAAATCTCTGAGGCCTTGTTTGGTTGGTGAGAAAGTAAAGTGAATTTGAAATCTGATTATTTGGAAAATAAATCTATGGAAAGTAAAGATATTCACATGTTTGGATACTTAAAAAAATTCTAATAGGAAAATTGAGTGAATTCTTATTATAGTATTTGGCATGCAACAGTATTTTATAGAATATAGTTTAATTTTGATTTGTGTTTATATTTATATCCCTGCATACTGAATAAAATTTGAAATCATTAAATAATGTTAATTTATAATACAAGTGTTATTAAATATTAATTTTTTTCATTTCTAATATTAATCATATAATACTGTTATATCATAAATATAGTATTGAAAAATAAAAAAAAACCTCAACCGAGTATAAAAATAAATTTTCAAATTCAAATCAAATATCAAAAAAATTTTAACATTGAAAATAAAAAAAATAGTGCATTATTATTAAATTTATTATTCTTAATATTATTAATTATTATTATTATTTTCTACTTATTATTAATTTTATTATTACTAAGTTTATTATTGTTATCAATTTATTTATTATTATTATTATTATTATTATTATTATTAAATTCCTTATTATTATAAAATAGTTATTGTAGAGTTAAAAGAGTAGGAATGATTGAATTAACTAGTGCATTTTTTAGATTAAATTCCTGAAGAAAGTAATCTAAATACCAAGGGACGGTAAGATTTAAATTCTGTGCTACTAATTTTCCTAAATTGAGAAAATTTTTACTTTTTAAACTATAAATTTTAAGGAAAAAAATTACTTTACCAAATAAAAATTCATACCATTCAAACAAGTCCTGAAAGTTGTTTGGCGGATCCTAGATATCATTATCTCTTCATACCATCCAAACAAGTCCTGAAAGTTGTTTAGCGGATCCTAGATATCATTAACTATTCTACTTATGTGCTTTATCTTCCAACTTATATCCGAGTGACTAGTTCTTGCCATAATTGGCCTTATTGGCTTTCCCATCAGCAGATAGGCCACGGATTGGCTAGCGATTCCCTCTATTCTTTCTTATTGTGGGTGCCAGTGCATAAGTGCAATATATATGTGCTTTAGAATAATGAGTGCTTGAAAAAAGTAAAAAGAAGGCAATCAATGTTGCAAGTCCAATAAGAAAGAAGAGACCAAAAAGATAAGAGCATATAACCCCAATAATGCATATATATATATATATAACAGCATTGTAATTGAAGCTACCAGTCAGGTCACGACATGAATCAGCATTCAACAATAAGGAATCAAACCTATTCGCAGTGGACATGAATATGATAGGTACCATTCAACAATGAGGCAGCATTATTGCATTGTAGGCCCTCTCAACCCTTTTCATACTCTATAATTCTTCTATATATACTCCCATTATTCCCTTCTCTGGTTCTAATATCTTGCCTTTGCCATAGCCAAAGCTGAAACATCTTTATCAGAAACATCAATATGAAGCATCATGGAGTCTGCAGCGACGCTTCTCTCACCCACGAACCGAAGAGAAGTTTTGGAGAGAAGCTGAAGCAGGCCTATGATACAGCCACGGTAGCTGTGGCTGGGAAGAGAAACGATCTTTCTTTTCCCAAAGAAATCGAAAGACGAAGTTGGAACAGTCGCACAGAGGACCCCATGAGAACTCTCATGTTCTTGGGTTCCTGGAGCCTTACATAAAGCTCATGACTTTGCTATTAATCTGAGAATCTTGATGTTGGATATGAACTTATTTATGAGTAACATCATTGATAGATCTGGAGGCTGATTCTATTTGTGGAAAAGGTTCTTCGACCTTTCAATCTGTATCAGCCAGACATTCAAGAACTGGAAAGAAAGAATTCTAAGTTGTAATATGATAAAAAAAAAGAAGTTGATGTAGCTATTAAGTGAAATTCTTGCCTCGTGTTGATACTGCTACTAATACTATTTGACGTTTCTATCTTTGGCCATCCTTCTGGTAAGAATTAACTGCAAATTTGAGAATAACATCTGTAATCAAGGTTCTGACTTCTGGGCATAAACATTGGCAAAGTTGAGAAAGATTAGATTAGACTGCAAACGAAAGGTTCATTCAATTTTTTTTAATTATTATTATTGTTTTTAACAGTAAAAGCATTACATTCAGTCAAGATATTAATCAAGTTAAAGTTGAAGCTTTATCGTTAAAATTTAGCATCACTTTTGTCACAGTACATGGCAAGGAAGGAAAGGATGGCTTCGAAAGAGATCTGAAAACAAAAAACACAAACATATGTAAACGCTAATTAGAATTCTAAAAAGAAGTAAAAAAAAAAGAAGGTAAAATTCCACGTGTTGATTGCACATGCGATGAGGAAGTCGGCTTTCGTGACCATTGGTATGCGTACCATTGATAGGCATTCGAGTTTGGGTTGCAAAATATCCAATCCACCAACGAACCCATCTCTGTTTCTGAAATGGCATCACCCTCTAGCCACAAGGCCAACATCATCGACGGCAAGGCCATTGCTCAGACCATCCGATCTGAAATCGCCGAGGAAGTTCGTCATCTCTACAACAATTACGGCCAGGTCCTTTCTTTCTTCACTTTTTCTATGTTTCATCGTTTACTGTTGGTAGCGCTTGCCCTCTCCCAACTCCATTGGCTTCTTCCTCACTGGTTTGAAGGGGCCCTTATAAAGCTGTTCCTTTTCAATTCTCTTTCTGTTTTTCTGTTCTTGAAAAGTAGATGAAGTGAAAAGGTTTGTTCTTAATCCCTTCAGAACTTCGTTACCTTATGCTACTTGTCGAGTTTGTTGACTTCTTTATATAAAAAGATGCTTTGCTCCATTAGCTGTTTAACAGAATGAGGATAACCTTCTGTGCAAGACTAGGGTTTCCAACTCCAATTGAATTTATAAAGTTTGATTTTTTATACTCTGTTGGCATATTGTGCTTGGGACCTGTCAATGGCTTCTTCTTTTTTTTTTTCTTTGCACTATCCAATTGAGCTTGCTAAAATAATTTGTTCCGAGTTCTCCGGTTTGTTGCTTTTGAAAGCATTACTAGATGTCGTTCCTGTGGAAATTGAATGACAACTTTATAACGGAAGTGAAAGACAAATGATTCTATTGAACCTGTTTGCGCTAAATGGAGGTTTTTGTGATATGAGTGTTTTAACAAGCGACGACCTGTTCGTTACATTATTATTAGTTTATGAAGATAATGTTTGACTTTCCTATTTATGATTAGGTTCCAGGCTTAGCTGTAGTTATTGTAGGCAGCAGGAAAGATTCCCAAAGCTATGTGAATATGAAAAGAAAAGCATGTGCTGAAGTAGGGATCAAGTCCTTTGATATAGACCTTCCCGAGCAAGTTTCTGAAGCTGAACTGATTGCGAAGGTTCACGAGTTAAATGCCAATCCTGATGTACATGGTGGGTTAATTCACTTACAATTGGATTAAACTTTTCCTTTTCTTCATCAATGCCCATAAAAATTTTATCATTTTCTTCAATTGTCTGAGTGCCTCAACATTTTTTTACAGTCACTTTCTTGTGTTTACAGGAATACTGGTTCAGTTACCATTGCCAAGGCATATAAATGAAGAGAAAGTTTTGAGTGAAATCAGCATTGAAAAGGATGTGGATGGTTTTCATCCTCTAAATATTGGCAAGCTTGCTATGAAAGGCCGAGAACCACTTTTCCTTCCCTGCACCCCAAAGGTATTTATTTTCAGTACAGAAATGTTTTCCATTCAATTTACTCGGAAGTCTCTTCTCTTCTTGCATTTATCCGATCCTCTCTCTGATAGAAGTAGTATCTTTTACTCTGCAGGGTTGTCTTGAGCTTCTATCACGAAGTGGCATAACTGTGAAGGGCAAAAAGGCAGTAGTTGTGGGTCGTAGTAACATAGTTGGTTTACCAGTTTCACTTCTGCTTCTAAAAGCAGACGCAACAGTCTCAATAGTTCATTCACATACTGAAAATCCTGAACATATCATTAGAGAAGCTGACATTATTATTGCAGCAGCAGGGCAAGCTATGATGGTAACTATAGTTATTCTCACTTTTCCTATCAATTAAGAAAATCCCTTCATGGTTCCATCCCTTTGCATTAATTGCATAGAATCCTATAGTTTGTTTTAGCTGATGATGTAATGTACTGCAATATCCAACTTTGCTTCGGACAACTTCGATAAAAGTAACGGTCTTAATATGATCCTTGATCGTTGTTATTGGCTTTGATGCGAGAATGGTTAACTATTATGAATCCCAGATCAAGGGCAGCTGGATTAAGGCTGGTGCAGCAATTATTGATGTAGGGACAAATGCCGTTGATGATGCAAGTAAGAAGTCAGGTTATAGGCTGGTGGGAGATGTAGACTTCAAGGAAGCCAGCAAGGTAGCCGGATGGATCACCCCTGTTCCTGGTGGTGTGGGTCCAATGACTGTTGCAATGCTACTCAGAAACACCTTGGATGGTGCAAAGCGTGTGATCGTTCAGTAAAAGTAACTCGCATTGTTCTTATTCTTTTCTGGCAGCAGGCTCATCCTTTTTCCTTTCTCCATTTTATGTTGGGGTATTGTATCACTTCATGCCTATGTTTTTGTAGCGAGTTGGTACCATGTGTATTCGGTCATTCCAACTATAAATAAGCGTTTAATTTTCCTATAGTCGAGTTTCCGAGCAATAAACTCAAACATTTGGGCTTGGCATATTATTGTCAGTTACTGAACGCTAGCTATTCTTTAAAGTAAATTGAAAGGTTAGTATCTTTAGGATTAATTATTGAAAAAAAATCTTAAAATTTTTAAAAATTTTTAATTATGATCCGAACTTTAAAATATAGCAATTAAATATTTAAAATTTTAAATTTTCTCAATTATAGCTTAATGTCAGTGTTTTCGTTAAAGAAACTAACGGAGCTTATGACATGGAAAAAGCTTTTGAATATTGTCAAGGGATGCTTTCTTACACCACTTATGGAACCTCCTAAGAAGGGGTAAATTCTCAATTTGTTATAAAAAAATTTTCCGACCGTGACGTGGAAAAGAATAAACAGGGGTTGCTGGATGTGGGACACCTCGCCGTTTGAAATGGTAGGGTGTTGTTTGATTGGCGGGTTGCTCCATGTGGAGGCGACGTGGCCATCCCACCATGCAAAATGGCAGGATGGCAACACGTGGAGTCCACCTGTCCATCCCGCCATCTTGCATGGCGGGATTAGACGGGCTGGGGCCACCCTGCCACTCTCAATGACGGGGTGGGCAGCCTTCCAACGCCTCCCCATATTAAACTTTTTAGACTCCTATATAGCTACCTGCGTAAACTAAACTTTTCAGACAATATATGGCTCTCATGCGTACACCTGTGAATTGTCAGAAAAATGAGACACCCCGCCATTCACAATGGCGGGGTGGGATGTAGCCTTTCTTGGCTGTAATAATGCTGGCTGCTCTTCTGCTCTATAAACCGGCAAACCACGCAACATTTGACGCTCTGGTTTTTGCGTCATCATCAACCCCGCAGCGTTCTTTACTTCTTCCTCTGCTTCTCTAGTTTTTACATCTTCATCAACAAATCCATCAGCATTTGATGCTCTTCTTCAATTCACCAGCATTCTTCGCTCTTCTTCAAGATTTATTTGTACATAATCTGTATTTTTAATATATGTAATGTTTATTTTTAGCAAATATGTTATTTTTAGTAGATATTTTTAGTAAATATGTTATCACAAATATGTTATTTTTAGTAGATATTTGTGATATTTTGTTTAGATTTTTTTTGTATTTGATGTTTTATATTTTTTTGTTGAACGATCACACAATTATATGTAGAATAATTAGTTAGGACCGATATATCATTCTTTTTAAATAATATATTAAGTTACAAATCATGTTGGATTTTCTCCTTTTATGTCATGACTTTAAGAGAATAAATTAGTAGTACCTTAATAATACCATCAAGTCGAAATTTGTGGGTATGAAATAAGTGATAATGATTAGCCGAAGTTGACATTTTTTTTTAGTCTATGACAATGATGTCATTGATTCAGATTCTGCTAATAAGTAGAAGCTTCATAGTCTGTTCATCAAGTAAGCTGAAGTAAATCACTCACTAAATCGAACTTTGATTTAATTAGTTGATGGCCTTTTATAAAAAATCCAATTCTAATAATTAGTATAATAAATAATAATAATAATAATAATAATCTATGTTAACACAAATTATAAATATAATTAATACAATTAATAATCATAAGAGTCATAATTAGTGCAAAATTAATAATAATAATAATTAATATTAATAAGAATAATAAATTTATATATAATAAAAAATTAATAATAATAAGGAATTTAATATTGATAATAATAAATATAATTAAGGAATTTAATAATAATAAATATAATGGTCAAATTAATAATAATAA
>JAOSBN010000005.1:44092483-44104587 GCA_027563595.1 Erythroxylum suave | reverse complement strand
CTGAACGTTTTAGTTTGTCCACGAAAATTTGTTGTCGGATGTCGGATTTGTGTTCGCTTCGTTTAAGCGATTCGATTATTGTTTCGTCTTTCGTTCGCTTTGTCTTTCGAACCTTTGATTCATTTTCGATTCGCTTTCGAATTGCTTTCGATTCCTCAAATCTTCGTTTCGAAATTTCGGTTGGGGTCCGGTTCCAGGATCGGGTCCCAACATCTATATTCACATTAAAACTTTACCACAACTTCTGGACTTTGAAGTCCACTCAAGAGCAATCTCAACAACAGTATAAAATCCTCATACATAAAGTCATTTACAAACTACAAGATAGACAAGAGTTAATTTATAAAATTATAAAGCATATCAACATATTCATGAGCCACTATACAAAAAAAGTACAAAAAAAGGACTATCCACGTGTAGTATTACCCTGAAAATATCAAAAGAATGCTCGAACCACTCAACTTCAAGCTCACCAAATTAACCTGTATGGTTGGAAGGCCAAGGGGTGAGTACACTATGTACTCAGTGAGCGAGAAAAAGACATATATCGCAAACAGAACCCAGTACACACCAAAACGGTCTAAATAATCTAAAGACGGTTTTACATATCTAATATGCATATAATCACCTATGAACTGAATATGCATGACATAAAAACACATAGACCTAGTCTATGAGTCATCCCATACTGGTTAAGAACCACATAGGCGTAGCCTATTAATCACTCTTTCAGTGAACATAGGTTCTAATTCTAGTACACAAGAGCAGAAAAACATCACATGTAAAAATCAAATCTTGTTAAGAAGCCAAATCTCAAAATAAGCTAAAATAGTTAAGTGTGTCACCACTAATCTACCAAACTAGTGTGCACACCCATTGATTCCCAGTGTTGGCTCGACTTTCCTCTGTGGTGAGTCTAGAATATGATTGAAAAAAGCATCATGACCCCATGTGATGACCTCTTCGATGACCAGACATCTAAGTGCCCAATCACTCGCAAGCCCTGTAGAATGGTGTTGTTACAAGGACCCGACTTTTATATACCAGCTACAAGGTTACAGAGGTTGCTTAATTTGTTGTGCCTAGCACATGATGGGCCAACCATTTCCTCACCAATCACGAAAAAATCATACACAAATATTAAGTACAAAAAATCAAGCAAGGTACTATGCCTTTATTTATCAGTCCAACCTATAAAATGGAACCTTTCCATAGCTCTAAGCTAAAAGAGAATACATACATACAATATACATGACTCTGTTATGCAGATGTAAGTTTTAAAATTTTTTCATACAGTGTAAGTCATCTTTGCACTACAAGTGTAAAGTTATTCAAAATATAGTTTTAGAAAATCAAACATTGTCCTTTGCACTTCAATTGTAGGTTTGTTGAAAACAATATCATTCCTCAAAATATGAAATGAAAACATCAGTTTCACTCCAATTACAAAGACTTATTCAAAACAATCTCATGTATTAAATACATAAGTATACTGGCATATATTTGAGAATCGATTCTACTATGCATTACCTAGGTTCAAAATTCTCATACAAGTCATCATGCATGTCTTGGGATGTCATAATCCCATTTGAGAGATATGTTTTCCACAACTTACCTCAAAAGAAGATGTACGCTCCTTTGACTTTAACAATCCTCATTATGAGCTCCTTGATTCACAGCTTATGATCCTTTATACATACAAATGCAATGTATATACTACTCAAACATATATCTCATATTTATGCACCATCACATAGGTGTACAAAACACAATATCACAATTTTTAAGTTATAGGATTTGGCCATGTAGCTTCTCACATGGTTACTTCCCTTATTATTCACATAAGTTTTCTTTTGCGTTTTCCAAGGAATTTAATGCTTTTGATCCAATACTTACAGATTTCAAAGCATAATTAAGCACATTTTTATCCAAGCATATTAAGCCACTACTAGGGATGGGAGTGGGTTGTCAACCCGATTAATATCTGCACCACCTGGCCCAAAAAATAGGGATATGGAGGCTAAAAAAAGGGGTTTTAAATGGATGCTAAAAAATGGATGTGGATATGGATTTGGATATGGGTCTAGTGATAACCTGAACCGATGGATACCCATACTCGACTCGTTTTTTATTAACTATATTTTTATGTTTTTCTTGAATGTTTATGGTTAAATATAATAAACTATTAATATTTTCTGAGGAAAAACAGCTTTAAAATTCCCACTTTACTCCTCACTTTTTTCCATAATTAAAATCTCGAGTTATTTTTATTAATTTTATGATTTTTTAAAGACATACAAATCAAAATCTTGACTTATTATTATTAAAGTAATTTTGATTTGGAGCATTCGTAAAAATCTGCTCTTTATATTTTATATTTAGAAGTTATATTTTTATGTGGTATATAACCTGATGGATATCTTAAAAACCGAACAATCCAATAGATTTGGATATCGGTAGTAAATTGTAAAAACCAATGGATTTTAAATGGATAATGGATTGAGTCATAAAAAATGGATATGGATATAGGTAGGGTAATACCCGAACTAAACCCTATCCATTGTCATCCCTAGCCACTACTCATCCATCTAAGCAACAATTTAAGTTTACTTTACGTAAACATGAAAGCCTCTTTCCAATGCACACCGTCAAAATCCTTAAATCCTAAGCCAAACTCACTTAGGCATTTTATCAAACACCTAAAGGCATAAACTTGAAAGCCTCCTTCTAATGTACTTCTTCCTCATTTTTCATCATCAATTCACATTATACATACACAATTAACATCATTGAATTCATTTAAACCATCAACTTCAAAAGATATTCAAAATTTCACCAACTTTCACCAAAGATAGGGCATTTTAGTTTTGGATCAAAAAAGCTTCTCCATGACTCATTTCATTCATCTAAACCATGTCTCATGCATAGTAAGGCATCGAAAACAACATATCTTAACACCAAACTCAAAATCATAATGTGGAGAGATATGAGACAAATTTTACCTAAACTTTCCTTTGGTGATATCTTAAAATCCTTTGAGAATTTCTCAAATCTAATGATAGATTTGAGTTCCTTGACACCAAATAAACTTAGGACATCTTGGTTCGGGTTTGAGAATCAAAAGAATGGTGGAAATTTGATGATGACTAAAAATTCTTTTTCTTCTCCTCTCTTCTCCTTTCTTTTAATTAAAAACAAAGTGTTTTTAATGTTTTATGGTGGGATGCAAGGCCACACAAGGAGCAGGGTCTATAATTTGACTCTTCTTTGACCAAACATGGTGAATTTACCTTTTTGCCCTTAATTCATGTGAAGTTACCATTATACCCTTCAAACTTTTCCTAAATTTTCAATTAAGCCCAAGATTTGACAATGACCAAAATTTTTATTTTCATTTTGATCCCTGGACTTTTGACCATTATAATTAAGCCCCTTAAAATTATAAAATTACATATTGGTCTTCCAAGAATTGAAAAATTACATTTAAGTCCCTTAACTTTTAACATGTTGTAAATAAGCCCTTATGTACATCAACTTTTTAGATTAGGCTTTCTAAGAGTCCAATAAGTCTATAAATCATATCTAATCAACTCTAAGGCATTAAAACACATTTAACTCGGCCACTATGGCCATATCTATCCAATGGACTCATTTTCACACATTTAGAAGCAAACTTAGTGATCTTTCAATTCCATAAAAAATTATGAAAAAATTAAAGTTCCTATTTGGAAGATTGCATCAAATTCACTGACATTAATAACAATAATATACTAAATATGTCATTATGGACATATGTGTTCGAGGAAAATGACTACTGTATCTAAAATTTATCGTAGAATTCAATAGAGCTGAAAATTTTATAGAAACCTAAAATGTATTGAAAAAGCAAAAAGGCTCTTATCTCATTACATAAAATTATAATAGTCTTTAAAAAGTACATTATGACTTAACATCGGAAAACTATGAGGCACTGGACTTATGTAAAAGAACTCTTTGGCTTATATAATATATAAATGATGTTATCTTAGTGGCACCCTAGTGACTATATTATGATTACTCACTATTATATTTGAAGCACATACACACCCACACACACACATGTATACCGTAATTAATAGATAGATCATAAATAAGAAAATGAGATATGAGAATTAAGTGCTAAGGCATGTAAAACTAATGTCAAACATAGGGAAATGAGGGATGTTAGTCATATCTTATCTTATAATGAGCCAGGGTAAGTTGTTACACATTCTTTCCTCTACATTAAGAGTAGATGAAAATGCTCTTAACCTATAACGTGAATGTCAAATGATATAGGATGCTATGAGGCACTTATCGATAAACATCTTGAGGCTTGTAAGCCATATAATGAGACATATATTGCTAAGTTATGTTCATAAGGAGTTCAAAACTAAGAAAAGGAAGCACTATGATGAGTCTAAGTGAAAAGTGGAAAGAAAGCCTTCCACAATTCTTAATTATCCAAGAGGAAATAAGGCCAATTAAAATGAGAAATGAACAGTCCTCTAATAGAGAAAAATTCTTGTTTCTGTCATATTTTAATTAGCCTTTGATTTGATATTAATTTCCATGGTGGTGGAAAGAACAAAATTTACAGTAGTCATCGTTTTATGTTATATAGTTTTGTAGTATTATATTTTATTTATTAAACAAATAAAATTATTTTTTGTTTAATAAAATCATTTAGATCTTATAATATTTATACCAATTTGTGGCATACTAAACTTGATCATATGGGATCAAATCAAATAAATTGACTGGTCAAGCTTATTTTATTTAGAGGACCTATATAAAGTAAAATATTCTACTTGTGAACATTGTCTTGAAAATAATATCTAGTAAAAACCACTAAGTATGGTGCAAAAGGCTGTTAAACTATTGCAATTAATTCATTAATATGGATGGTTAAATAGATGTGAGAGCATAATATGAAAGTACTTATTTCATCATAAATATCAATAATGATATTCAATATAGTTATATTTATTTGATTACCAAAATTTAAAACATTTTGTTGTTTTAGAAAGTATATGACTTTAGTTCAGAATTAATAAGATAAAGTCGATAAAGACGTCAATAACTAATTTAAGTATAAGAAGACTTAATTGATCAATTTAAGAGCTCATGTGAAGAAAATTGAATAGATAGCTAATAACTATCATTTGAATCCACCAATAAGATGGTGTTACAGAGATAAGAAATAGCACTTTTCTCATGGTTAGGTCTATAATTTCATAGGGAAATTTGCCTATCACCTATTAGAGTGATATGTCATTGATGATCAAATATGTATTTAATAAGGTTTCTATGAAATCATATCCTAAAACAATATGATGTAGATAAGTAAGAGATCCAATGAACTATATATGATTTCTTGAAAATGTGTTTTGTTACCTATATTCATGGTCCCTCTTATAGTATGGGAATTTAGGTTCCAAAGTGAAGAAAAGTATCTTTAAAAGACATTTTGAACATTCAAAAGTGTATATTTTCAAAGGTGAACAAGGCAATAAACAAGTAATTAAATTTATGTCACAAGATATCTCATTACTAGATAATGACTTTTCAAAGCAAGAAGAGATAGTTCAAAACTTATCTCTATATGAGAGACTTAAATTAGAATGGTCTTGTAAGTCATGACCAATTTAATGGTATTCATCCAAGTGGGAGTAATTTAGGAGATGATGAATCAATGATAATTGTGACCCAGTAGGAGTTCTTTATCATTATCTAATTTGAGTGGGAACAATATGAATGTAAAGAGATTCGTTTCTGAAATTTCCATTATACCTATATTGTGAGCAAATTATTCCTTATACAAACTTTAAAGATGAAAGGAATAGCCTTTGTGGTAATTCTAAAAGAAAATAATAAGTCGAGCAATATGAAAAGGATCCATCTACTCTTGATAATGATGAATGAGTTATAACAATAGAAGAATGAACTTTAATTAGTTCAATATGAGTATAAGACTTGGATAGTCTTTTGAAAGACATGTAGCCATCAAGAACAAATATGTACTAGAAATATTAAGTGAAAGACTTATGGCAACTTTGAAATATACAAAATGTGTCTAGGTGGAAAAGGTTTACACAAAATAAAAGAGATTAATTAGGAGAAGAAATTCCCTTTTTTGTGATACATTAATTTCAATGATTATAGCCTTAATATTAGGAATGGATCTCAACATACTTCAAATGGATGTAAAGACTATTTTCTTAAATGAAGAACTAGATGAAGTAATCTATATTATATAAACACTAGGTTCATTTAGAAAGGATAAGAGCATTACATGCTTAGATTATAAAAAGTCAATATATGGTCTAATATAATCCTGAAGTAAGTGGTATATTACATTAATACTATAATCATGTCATATGATTTTAGTATGATTGGAAAAGAACACTTAGATATGTTAAAAGATCTAATGAAAATGTGTAATTTTATTGTTCATGTGGATGATATGTTTTGGTAGCTAGTGATAATAAGTATTTGTCAAGGAATACATAAATTGCCTATCAAGCATGATCAAAGTGAAGGACATGGTTAAATATGCTCACACTTTATAGCTAAGATTGGTAAGTATTGTTTAAGTAGAGCTTTCTTACTATTATAAGCTACATATATATCAACCAAATTTTTGAACAATTTATTGTGCAAGATAGTAAATCATTCTATGATGCCAATTATTAAAGGTTAGCACTTAAGTAATACAAAGTATCAATAGATGCTATAGGAAGAATAGGATATAAACATGGATATTTATTTTGAAGAAATTAGCAGTCTTATATGTATGATGTTCTTTATGAATAAGTACATTGAAGGACATATTAAAAATCTCAATATCAATATCAAATCAAATACATAGATATTAAGTATAATCATTTCAAGGATATAGTATTGTAAAGAGAAATGAACATATCTAGTGACTATTCATAATACATGTTATCAATAATGTTAGTTTGCTGATCATCAAATATTTGATGCAATATATGTTAATGAAAATTTAGCTCTAGAAATATTAGAATGCTTAATTTTGAATTAATTTTTTGTTTTAGAATGAATGTTAAATAATTTGTGACTATTTAGTTTTAGATATACAAAATATGTAGGACAAATATGAGATGCCTTCCCTCAAAGGTAATCACCTTTATTATTTTGTAGGAATAGAGATGAGACAAGTTTTGAATGATTTATCTAAGTGATAAATGAGAGCTTAAGGCTTAACACTTATGTTGACGTGAAGCACATTAAAGGCTGTTAAAGGTTATTAGTAATGACACAACCTAAAGAAATGATATGTTTGCCCAATCTATCTTAACATGCTAGATGTGAGTTTTCAAGGGTAGATTAACTAAATAAATAAGTGAACTTAAGTTATGAATTAAGTATGATTGAATTGTCATTTTTATAGTATTTGAGGAAAGATAAACACTCTAATAAAAAAGAGTCAACATAGTAACATATAAATCATACCATGTGTGAATTTTTTGCTAATAAGGATAATATAAATCATGTTAACTTATATTGTGTGAGGATCCTTTCAAACTATGTGAACCTTAAATTTATATACCTTTTTTACTCAATTCCAACTTTCAAAGAATTAAATTAATGCTGTTTTTTTGAAAATGTTACTATAAAGTTATAAATGATTTGATATACTAGGACATTCTAAAGAAGCAAGTTAATTTGATTGAAATGATTGAGAAATGAGGAAGATCATTTCAATTCTAATTTTAGTCAAGATGTATTCAAAAAGGCTCACATTCTATGTAGAAATAGTATGCATAAATAATATTTATATAATAAGAATGAGATAATAATTTATGCAATAAATGATCTAGGGTATAACATGTTAAATCTGCTTGAGAATTGATTCATTAGTTGAGAAGTCATGTATTCCTAACATATGTATGACAATATGTTCTCATATTATACTAATCGTACTGGATATTGGACAAGCCTGAGTAATCACATCATTTTCTTTCTAGTCAATTAACTTTATTATATTTGAGTGAGAGATAATGAATAACTACATATAATAAGTTAACAATATGAAATTTTATAATTGTAAACATCACAATTATTAGAAAATCATATATAAGATAAGAGTTGGATAAGAAAAATTCGAAATCACTAAAAGTGTAGAAAGAGTTCTAAAAGTTTTAAAATTATGTAAGTCTTTTATCTTGTAGATTAAAGTAAAAATTTGCAGGTGATTTTTGTTCAATTGCTCAAGTATATAAGTATATTTTTCGATTCTATCAAATTATCTATAAATAAAATTTTCTTATAGAGATCACCATCTCAACCAAGATTCAATAAGTAGTGAGACATCAAAGAGTGGTAGAATAAGTATTAAATATGAGAGGAACTTTTTGATACGCTGCCTAAGTATATTGTGCCTAAATTTTCTCTAAAATTTTGATGTATATTGTCTTTTTCTATTAAGTTTCCACATAAGTTGCAAGCTCACCTTTTTGTGAGTTTAAGTGTGTCAATTTAATTTTTTGGTCATGACATTACACTTTTATTCTTTAAAAAAATTGTTTTCATGTATCTATAATAATATTAATGTCTTACTCTCTAATTTAGAGATATCAATGATGAAAACTAATTTAGTGGAAGCTAAAATTGAGAAAACTTCAAGAACCACTTTTCTAAATTAAAATAACAAAACTTCCTCACAAATGCTTACATCTCAAAAAGTTATAAAACTTTATAGATATGGTTAGAAATGATTAGTACGTACAAAGCTAAGTTTTTCAATTTTATTAATATTATTGTTTGAACTAGTTTATAAGACCTCAACTAATTCATTTTTCTTGTTCATTAAAAATAGGAAATCAACTTTAGTTTAAATGATATTTGTGTCCTTCTCCTCACTTCAAGACTTAAACTATAATTGAGGTTAGGCTTTAATAAAAGATATATATAGTGGAAGCTAAAATTGAGAAAACTTCAAGTACCATTTTTCTAAATTAAAATAATAGAACTTCCTCATAAATGCTTACGTGTCAAAAAGTTATAAAACTTTATAGATATGGCTAGAAATGATTAGTACGTATGAAGCTAAGTTTTTCAATTTTGTTAATATTATTGTTTGAACTAGTTTGTAGGACCTCAACTACTTCATTTTCTTGTTCATTAAAAATATGAAATCAACTTTAGTTCAAATGATATTTGTATCTCTCTCCTCACTTCAAGACTTAAACTATAATTGAGGTTAGGCTTTAATAAAACAATATATATATATATATATATATATGCAGAGAGAGAGAGAGAGAGAGAGTACTCTTGACCTTAGACAATTTAAGAGAAGAACTTAGTAGGCTTGGTAGTGGGTCGGGCTGCCAAATTGGGCTTAGTCCAAGCCCTTTTATTTTTAATAAAAGATTCATCCAAAATTCAAATAATTGAAACTAAAGTTAATATGTAGCATAACTATTACTTAATTTTTAGATAATTTATAAATATTACGTACATAATCATTAATTATTTTAGATATATTAATGTGCTTCTCCAAATAATTTTTGAATATGCAATAAAAAAACCGTGTCAATTAGTAAATATGTTTGATAAAAGTAAAAAGAATGTTCAAACATTTATAACATACTTTGTTATCCTAAGGCTCATTTTCATTAAAAGATTATTATAAGTCATTTTATATAAAAAAAATTTAACTCATTCATTTTTTTGAAAGGCATAATATTATAGGCCTTAAGTTCAAATTTAAATAAAGTCTTAAATCTTTTGAACAACTCTTTTTTGTCAAATTGTCTCAACTCTAATAAGGAATCAAAAGTCATTTCATTTCTTTATTAAATTAATATTGTTAAGTCAAATGTCTTACTTTTAGAAAAATTAATTAAAATATAATTGGTTATTTTTTAAAATTAATTTCACTTTAAACTATTTTTTTGTCACTCTTTGTTTATCTAAATATGACAACAAAATGATGCGTTGTCTATTCTAAATATGAAAGAATAATAGACATTAAGTATCATTGTGCTATTATCAAAAAAAGGAGCATCATAGTGATATTATTTTCCAAATGAAAAAAGATAAAAATATATCAACTATAGTTAGAGATTGAAGTTAAACTAATGAGTGGAGAAAATAGTATGATTTTTTTATATAACCTACAAAAAACTACATAAGCAGAGATTTATATCTTTAATTCTAAAAAACCAAAGCAATCATATAAAAAAAAATAGTAAAGAGAGAAGTTAATATTAAACAAAACAAACCCATAGTAAAGGAAAAGGGCTAGCCTTATTCATGATCGTCAATAGTTTGTACCACTTCATCTACATTTAGAAACATGAATATGTAAATTATATCCAATTATGCAATAATTTTATTAAATAAATATTCAATAGATGATAACAAATAATTAAATATATCTTCATCATCAAATATTTTTTCAATGAAATCTTTAATTGGAAAATTAGTCTTTAAACCTATATCAATATAAAAGAGATAATATAATATATGATTGTCAAAATTATTAAGGTAAATAAAACTAACATATCATAAAGAATAGGGTTTACCCTGAACATCTTTATCATCTAACTAATTTCCATTCATATAAAGGCTTCCACAGTACTAAAATTAAGGCAAGCATGACTAACTATTCAACCATTAGTACTCTAAGCAAACTCTAAAGAAACAGTAGATATTGGAATTGACAAAAGGTCTCATACAATTGCTCGTATGATTGAAAAGTTGTTCAATATGTCTTCTATTATATCAAAACATCAAATTGCACATTTTCAACCAAGGTCACAACCCCTATCCCCAAATAGTTATCTAACTCCATCCAATTGTAAAAAGTCCTAGTCATTTTTCTTTGATGATTTGTGTAAATTTGAGACTTGCACCAATTGTATAAATAATATATGAAGTTGATACTAAACTATTATGATCTTAATTTTTCTCCAATCCTAGTTAATAATCAAAGAAATCATACTATAATTATTAAATGACCACGCATGGACTGGGAACGGCGTATGCGCTCCTTAGGTATGGTTTCTTTGTTGTTCTCCGCCTCTTCTCCTACTGCATTAGGTTGGGTGTTCTCCTCATTGACAGTAGGGACCTCGTCTACGTCAATGGTAGGCTCATCGTCTTCAATTTCATAGTATTCACTAGGAGGTGGTAGAGGTGCTGTTGGAGCTCGACGTTTGCGAGTGGAGCGTCGAGGTGGTGCGGAATCTACGGGTTTGGAGGTACTACCATTGGCTTTGGTGGTTACAGGGAAATGTGGACCACAAAATCTCGACATGAGTGTGGTAGGTGTTAGATCTCCGGTGGTGGCTCTTGGTGGTGGGAGATGATAGTTGGTGGTGGCTGGGCGATGGTGACGGTAGAGGGTTGTTTTGCGGTGTGGACTAGGCGGCGGTGACTGAGTTGCGGCGTGGGTGGCTAGGCGACGGTGACGGTAGAGGGCTGTGCTGCGGTGTGGACTGGGCGGCGGTGACTGAGTTGCTGTATGGGTGGCTAGGCGAAGGTGGTGGACTATGCGTGACTGTGAATGGAGTTACTCGTGGAAGAGATGGCATCGGAGCGTAGGGGAGGTGGCTGGGTGACGGTGTCGCGGCTAGGATTTGGCGACGGTGGGTTGCGGTGGTCTGACGGCGTCAAAAGGGAAACAGTGGCTGGGCGTTGGTGGACTGCGACGTGGGGGTGGGAAAAAAGGTGAAATTAGGGGTGTTAGGGATTTAAAGGAAGAATTGGGGATTTTAGGGATTTAGGTGAAATTGGGGATTTTGTTTGGGTGGGAAAAATTGGGAAAAATTAGGGATTTTGTTTGCAGGAAATACCCTCAAACTTTCCATCCCCATACTTAGTTTAAAACAATGCCCACAAATTACAACCATGCCGCCATGCCTGGATTGCCGCTAGTTGACTCATCTCTAAAATTTTCTATGTGTGTTGGTAGACTATTTGATCGATCAGCCCCCCCCTTTTTTTTTTGACAATGATCAAACTATGCCATCCTGTAAGACAATAAAAACCTCTCAACCAAGTGATATCCAGCACAATGTTGGAACAGAATATAAAAAGAAAATGTCGAAAAA
>JAOSBN010000005.1:44065970-44092383 GCA_027563595.1 Erythroxylum suave | reverse complement strand
TTATTCTTCTTCTTTCTTTCCTCATCTTCATCATATAACAAAACCTAGTTTTTCTCCACTTCCTTCAACATCTTCTTTACATAAAACCTACTTCTTTCTACTTCTTTCTTCTATCAAAACTAAGGACTAAGAAGGTTTACCTAACAAGAAAATTTGAGTTGAAACCCTTCTTTCTATCTTTTTCCTTACTCTTTTCTTCTTCCTTCTCCTTACTTCATTTTCTTCTTCTCTTCTTCTAGGTTGATTCATGATTCTCCCACTCTTGTCTTTCCTTCAAACATACGACTCTTCCTTCTTTTTTGTCTTATTCATTTAATACAACTTTTTGTGTTTTTACAATTTTACCCTTCCTTATCCAAGAATTTCCATAACTCTCCTTCTCTTTATTCTCCTTCTCTTCTTTTAATTCACACACATATAAACTCATGACTCCTTCTCTTTTGTCTTATTCATTTAAGACAACCCTTTTTTTTTACCAAATTACCCTTTCTTTATAAGGAAATTCCTACTAACTCCTTCACTTTATTCTTTTAATTATTTCCTTTAATTCATACCACCATATAAAATTTAAAATATACCCTATTAGACTCCATCCTAATTCATAAATTCTAATTTATTTTCATGCTTGATAATTTAATAAAATAAAGAAAATAAAATATAAATATAAATATCCTAAAAACGGGATCCAACATCTTGGGCATATATTCTTTTGTGAATGAAATCACCCACCCTTGTAGTGAGTAATAGAAATGCCCAAAAAATAATGGAGTGGCCCCAAATCAATCATGGAGAACTCATTATTGGGAGATTTCATAATCTGCTAGAGAAGTAAAGTGGAAGATGTGGTGAGAACAATGTCATCCACATACAGGAGAAGTGTGGCCATGTTAGGACCTTGGGAGATATGCAAAGAGAAAGATGTCAGATTTGGAGCCTTGGAAGTCAAGAGTGGAGATGAAACCGCGAAACAATGGTACCAAGCCCCGAGAAGCTTGCTTAAAACCATAAAGAGCTTTGTTAAAGTGATACACATAATGAGGGGGTTGCTCAAAATAAATAGTCTCCTCATGGTGACCATGCAAAAAGGTATTCTTGACATCTAATTGATGAATAGGCCAAGAACAAGAGAGAGACAAACTAAGTACACTCCAAACTATAGCAGGTTTAACAATATGACTAAAAGTTTCACCATAGTCAATACCTGGCTGTTGAGCAAAGCAACGAACTACTCATTACACTTTGTAGTGCTCCAAAGACCCATTTGAATGAAATTTATGTCTGAAAATCTATTAGTCGCTAACAGCATTAGTATTCAGGGTGCATGGAGCAATATCCCAAGTCTTGTTTGTAATAAAGCATTATATTCATCAAGCATAGTAGTATACCAATTTGGATCCTTAAACATAGAGCAATAAGTCTTAGGAATGGGAGATAAACAGGAGGATGCTTTCATATGAAGAGAAAATATTGGCTTGGGCTTATGAATGCTATGTTAACTCCTTTTCATTATCGGATGTTGAGAAGTAGAAATAGATTGAGGAATTGTGGCTGTAGAGGAAGAGGGAGGTAGAGTGTTGGTTGGAAAGGAGGATGAGTGAGTTGTGTTTGGAGTAGAAGAGCTGGATGGGGAAAGATTAGTAGTGGTAGCATGGGGCATTTTAGGGTGTGTCATGGTAGTTATAGGTTTGGGATTCAAGGGAGAAAGGTTTGGAGCATTGAAGTAGGGAAGGAGGAGGGGAGAAATTTCAATGTCATATATAAGAAAATTATGAGAGTCCAGAGAAGGATTATGGAATGTAGAGAAAGGAAAAGAATTTTCATCAAAGACTACATGGTATGAAATAATGACCTTCTATATGGAGAGATCTAAACAGCAATACTCAAGATGATTAGAGGGGTACCCAAGAAAAACACATGGCGTGGAGTGTGGGGAGAGTTTGTGAGGGGCAATGAATGAGAGGTTGGGATAGCGTAATGAACCAAAGACTCAAAGATGGGTATAGGTAGGAGGTTTGTGAAATCGATTTTCATGTGGGGTTGTGTTGTGTAAGGTTTTCGGGGGAAGGAGATTAAGAAGATGACATGCCATATTAAGTTCTTCCACCCAATATTGTGATGGCATACGAGCTTGGAAAAGGAGCACTCTAATAGTATTTTTCATGGTGCGGATCATACACTCAACCTTTCCATTTTGTTATGAGGTGTGGGGGTAAGAAAAGCATTTCATAATGCCATGTGTTTCAAAAATTTTACGAATGGTTTATTAGCAAATTCAATGTCATTATCACATTGGAAGGCCCTTATCTCACAATCAAATTGAGTACAAGCATAAGCACGGAAATTAAGAAATTTAGAGTAAACTTCTAATTTGGCATGAAGAGAAAATATCCATAAATAATGACTAAAATTGTCCAGGAGCAATAAGTAATGCTTGAACCCAGAGATGCTAGTTACAAGAGAGGTCTATAGATCTAAATGTACTATTTCAAAAGGACTAGAAGTAAAAGTAAGAGAAGAGAAAAAGGTAAGCTTAACAAGCTTGCCCAATTGACAAGCCTGAAAAATTGGAGAAGATTTCTCCTTATTTGCAGCTATAAAGTTGTTTTTAATAAGATAACTGAAATCAAAATTTCCTGGATACCTAAGTTTACGATGTCATAATGAAGAAGAAGATGTTGTAGAAGACACGAAAGCAATAGGATCGAATGAAAAGGGTGATGTAGTTGGTAATCTGATTGGGTATAGATCTCCAAAGATGTTGCACCTAAGAATCTCGATTCGGGTCTATAAGTCCTTCACAGAAAACCAAACGAATTGAATTCTATAAAGCAGTGTTATTAGTAGTGAATTTACCTACGAAAATGAGATTTTTGACAATGTGAGGAATGACTAAGACATTTTTTAGAGTCAGATGGGAAGGGGAATAAGGAAGAATACTAAACCCAACATGTGTAACATGGATGGAGGATCCATTACTAACAACTATATGTTTAGGTAAAATAATACTCGAATTAAAAATAGAAGAGAGATCACCTAGGTAGGCAGTCATATGTGTGGAATAAGCCCTGGAATCTATGTAACATTCACCATCAAAGAGAAGTTGGAGGCTTGTTGTGTCAAAAGCATTCGTTAAAGTTTCCAGAGAGATAGGCTGATTGGTGGGTCAGTTTACGAGGCCCATTATTGTTGCTGTCTAACCTAATTATGATGTCAAACCCATTGTGGCTGACTGTAGGCTAACTAACATGGCTTGCTGGGTCGTAGGCCGAAGACCTGGACTGAGTAAGTCTAAGGGCAGGACTGTTGGATGTAGCCTAGTAGTTATTATCTCTAGCCCATTAATTGTTGTGTCCATGAGTTTGTCCAACCCATTGATTGTCATGCCCATAATTCCAAGTTCTAGGATAATTGCCATGTGTATCATAATTTTTATACCCTCCACGGCCATTGTTGCGGTCTCCATGTTCACAAATCCCCTATGACCATTACAGCCGCTTCGGCACCCTCTCCATTGCGGTAATTGCCACAATTAGCTTAAGTATTGGTTGGTCGTGGGTTACAGGAGTCATGGATAAGAAAAGCTGTGGATGGAGAGGAAAGAGAGGAGTGTTTTCTTAGCTTGACGGTTTTCTTCTAGAAGTAGCATAGACCACCCTTGTAAAAATGAGAGAAAGGGATTTTGAGTGGAGATTGCGTCAACCAAAGAACCATACGTATTAGGAAGACCGTTAAGGGTTTGGAAAACAAGAGTTTGGTCAGGTATGAGATTATCGCCATCGGCTAGAGCATTATAGAGGGATTTAATGGCTTGACAACATTCAGTGATAAAAAGAGCCCTTATTCTATAGTGCGGAATTGTTCTTGAAGTTGAATGGCCCTAACCAATTTATTATCATTGAAAAGACCCTTATTGAAGAGCCATACACTTAGGAGCTGTGGATTTTGGATTTAGAACAATTCTAAGAAGATAATGAGAGATGGTTCCATGCATCCAAGAAAGAACTAAATAGTTTAGTTGTTGCCAAGCATCATTGTTATCGCTCGATGGTTTAGATGTACCATCAAGATGGCTAAGAACGTGATAGCCTCCGACTACAATAGTGAACAATTCTTTCTAGTCTCAGTAATTATTGGCCTTTAGATCGAGTGTGATGGGAATATGAGTTTTGATATTAGATATGAAGTATGTAAGAAGTAATGGAGGAAGAAGAGGAGGGTTTGATTACCAAAAAAAAAGAAAGAAGCAACCACAGCCTAATGACTGCGGCTAGTTATGGCAGTAGGTGAAAGAGGCGAGAGAGAGGTTAAGTTTAAAGCTCTTATACCATATTAGATAGAATAAGAATCTCGTGAGTGAGTTATTATATATATATATATGCATAAGAGATACACACGTAAATATAAAATATAAAATACATTTATGTATACTATCAATTATCTAGGAGGCTAAGCACATATGTGACTACGATGAATATGATAAATCAATTTTAAAAATAATTCAAGAGAAATGAAAAAATAAGTTAAACTTTCTTATAAAGTAGGAATTCTGATTCATGAGTTATTATATTTTGTGTATTAATCTCATTATAAAACTTAAATAATCTTAACATGAAAAATCAAATGAAACAATTTTGTATTTACTAACATTCTCTATCATTTATTCTTCCATGTTTCAAACACGAGTCAAGGACGTTCCTAAGGTCCAATTCCCACCCATTTTTTCGTATAAATATTTTTATTCGTTTTCTCTAGATTTGGTACTAAGTCTATAACGGGCCTCTAATAAGAGCCCGAGTCAAAGAGGCTCCTTCCTTCCTTCCACGAAATGAGACAGGTGAGCTCAGTCGTGGACTGTTGTTTGTAATTTTGGGCCATAGGCCTAGTAGTATTGATTTGAGGTGAAATCAGGTTAACAAGGCAACTTCCCTAGTCTGGCCGAACTAAGAAAAGAAAGCCCAAAACTAGGAGAACTGACTGGAGTGGACAGGAGACACTAGTTGTTGTTTGGTCAGATGATTACATGTACATGCCAACACCATAGCCATGATCAGGCTGTGTTTTACCTTTCATTTTTACATCTTAGGCATTATTTTGGGGATTTTAAGGTATCTTTGTCACTTAAAGAGAGGAATAACAATAAGAAACAGAGACTGAACGTGAAAACCAGAATGAGGCTTGTGGGTTTGACCGGTGGAATTGCTTCAGGGAAGAGTACAGTCTCCAATCTTTTCAAGTCCCATGGTGTCCCCGTCGTCGACGCAGATCTCGTCGCTCGTGTATGCCAGCTTTTCAACTTGTATCTTTTTTCCTTACTTTAGGCGTCAATCTAAGCTGGGGAGTCTCCAGAACTCCGTCTTTCTGTTATTTATCTGTGATATATATATATATATATATATATATATATATTGGCCTATTTAGGTTATAGCTTTCTGCAATTTCTCATCCTGCCTCAGTCGTAGAGATGCCTGATGCTTTATTCCTCAAGCATGGAATTTCAAAGAACCTAAAATAAATGCGTTAGATTGAGATATTAGATTGAGTAATTTCTGCCATTAAGTATAGACCCGTGTTCAGCCATCAAACATGTTCATTGGTACAAAATGATGAGATTGTCATATTAGAATTTCCAAACCCAATGTTAGTTGTGATTGATATGGCCTACATTTTAAAACTGTTTATGTCAAGGATTTAATGTTGCACATACTATTTCATAACTTATCAGAGTATCTGATATCATCAGTTGGGGACCTTTCTGCAGGATGTTCTAAAGAAAGATAGCGGTGGCTATAAAAAGGTTGTTGCAGCGTTTGGGGAAGATATTCTTCAAGATACTGGGGAAGTTGACCGGGGGAAGCTGGGCCAGATTGTGTTTTCTGATCCTGGAAAACGCCAACTTCTTAATAGGTACCGACAACTAGTGTGCAAGGGTCTGTATGGAAAAATAATTTGGCCTATTGCACTCCATTTAAATGTAACTGAAAAAGAGAGAAGGAAAAAGAAAAAGAACCATTAAGCTGCCCTATTTAGGAATTGATTCAACAATCCTGTGATTTTGTTTTGCTTCAAGTCATTTTGGGTCTTTACAACATGGTAGTGATGAGCATTCAAATCTGTCGAGTGAAGTGATGGAGTTTCCTCTGACAATGCTTCTCTTGCCTCTGCGAATTCATCCTTATAGCTTCGAAGAAGCGTCAGAACTGAACAGTTTGCATCTGTTTTCCTTGTTTCCTGGCTTTGATTGAAAGTGTTTAATAATAGATGAATAGTCTAGATCATTCAATTATATTTTTGAAGTGACTTTTATAATGGGTTCTCCAGTTGTGTGGTAACAAGTTGACTATATGATTCTGAAAAATGTCATTCTTTTGTAACTTCAGAAGTACTTGATCTCCGAGTCCTGTACTGAAGTTCTAATTTATACCTGCGAATCTTTACTTTTCCAGGAGTATATTCTATTAAAACTTTTTCCTCTGATATTGTGCCTATGAAGCACATTTGCACAACTTTGATAGGTAATGTATTGTTAAGAAGTGTTCATTGGACAATTGCCAAAAAAATCTTACATGCTAATAGGGGAACCTTATGTCCCCGCAGGTTGATGGCTCCTTTCATATCATCTGGTATCTTTTTGGAAATATTGAAGCTGTGGTTGAAGGGGCAGAAGGTTATTATCCTGGACATCCCTTTGTTGTTTGAGGCCAAGATGGATAATTGGACGAAACCCATTATTGTTGTATGGGTTGATACTGAAACACAGCTTCAGCGGCTTTTGGCAAGGGATAAAACCAACGAGGAGGATGCCAGAAATCGGATAAATGCTCAGATGGCCTTGGATATAAAAAGGAGTAAGGCTGATTTCATCATTAATAACACAGGATCATTGGAAGAACTGGAGGAGCAATTTCAGAAGGTATTGGCTCAGGTTATGAGGCCCTTAACGTGGACAGAGTTTTGGCTTTCAAGACAAGGAGCCATCATAGCTCTCATTTCCATCATTATGGCCGTGGTTGTAGGTAGAAATGTGTTCAGGAGATAATGGAAAGTCTTCAACATGTATCATTCTGATACTTTAAATGGTGTTTTATTTGTCAGGAAGCGTTTGACTAACTTATTACATTTTTTTGCATTGTTTTACAAACACCTCTCTGCTTTGCATTGATTTTAATATAACACAATTTAGTCTTGATATGACATAGGGATGTAAAAGTTATTATACATGCTTTATAATGGAGCACTAATAAGGATATTCTGAAGAAAGATTGTCTTTATATGTCTTGGTAATTGAAGATACAGGTCATATTCTTAAACACAAGTATTGGGAACAAAGAAAAATAAGGTCTTGTTTTTTCATGACTAAAGCAGTGGAATCCTTTATTCTATTCCATATATTAGTTCTCTAAAGGAAGTTTTTTTTACTTTTCCAATTGTATTTGGGCAGTACTTTCTCTCAAACTCTCTAATGTTGTTTATTTGCTTTTATGTATTTAAAATTTCTTTTTGTTGAAGGTTCCCCACTGTCGTTTTTTGTTTTTATATATTTATTTCTCTGTTACATCAAACTGTTGTAGGCTATCCAATATTGATTATTTATGATCAAACTGTTGTAGGCTATCCAATATTGATTATTTATTTTTGTGCATTTACTTTTGGTTCTTCATTGACCTAAAAGAAACTTTTTTATGTCCATTATTTATTTTTGTAAATTTATTTTTTATGCTACTTGGAGCAATTAAGCTTATCCAATTGTTTGTATATGTGTTCTAGTTGACTTACACTTTTCTATAATATCTTATGAATATTTCTTAAAATGACAAGGTAAAAGTATATGCTAGTGTAAAGATGAAATATGATGTTGGCCTAATCATTACAAGTGCCCTTTAAAATGCATGTAGAGCTTTATTGTGCAGACTGAGTATTTAATCTGTCCTCCAGCTCCAATACCTCTTTTGTTAAGAAATTGTAGTTTGATTATATGAAGATATAATTATAATCACTCTAGATAGATGACTTAATTTACTTGCCTAAACGTGAAATCTATAACCTCGGTGGTAATGGGATATTTAACCTTTTATTAGAATTTTTGTTCAAGTTAAAAGAAAAAAAGTCCAAGGAAAGGATTATGTTATTGAAAACTCTTCTAAGATGTCTGGAAATATAGTATTCCGTAGGAAAAGGTACGTTCCTCAATTTAGAGCCTACAAATACCTATTACGTCTGTTACCTCTGCGTCAATACGCACAATCTGAAAATTTTTAACATGCAATAGCAATGAACTCAGGATTAACCATAAATTTGTTTGAATAAAAAATAATATAAAAATTACCTTTTTTGCAATCTATATTTATTGATGAATAAGTAGAAGAAATCGATTAATTTACTCGACAATTTGAATAAGCTCCTCGATGGGTGAATAAGTTGTTGCAACTTTTGTTCTATACTAATTAAAGTTGTGTAATTTTATGTTGTTAATATCTTTTAAAGCATAGATCTTTAGAGAAACTACATATTTACAAACCTCTTTGAGCAAGTAATAGGAGATCCTAGCAGCCATTTATAGTAACCTAATTGATTCTCCTTATTACAGGCCTAATAAAAACTTAACCCACAGTGATAAGATCCATTTTCTTCATTAGATTTTATTTCATGTAATCAAATCCTTTAATGTGATACGTTTTATCATTAATCCAAATTTAATTTAATTTTCTTAGCTTTAATTTTTAGAGAATATGCAATTATTAAAATTTTAAAAGAATTCAAAATGTAATAGTTCTCTCCCTTAGACAAATATTAATCATAATAATTTTAATAAAGAAAAAGAGAAAAAGAGGCTAAGAAAATCAAGATAATAGTTGACCAATACAAAAATATTTGATCTAAAGACATGAAAGTCCATCATTTGATCCTGTAATGCTTTCAATGTTGGAAAGTATCAGATACATGTGCGAGAAATTTTCATTTGCATATAATGTGATATGATCGAAATATATTCCTATCAATGGTCAAACAAAATCATTCACGAATTTTTGTTATAATCCACATAATAAGAGATCTATAGAATCTTAAAACATGACAATTTCTTTTAACACATTTTTTTAATGATTTCAAAATTTTCTTACCCAATCACTAATCTTTATGATATATCATATCTCATTTATGATTTTCTAAAAGTTACGACGTTTCATTTTATTAACTTATTATTAGTGCTTATCCGTTATATCTCACTCACATATAATAAAGTTAATTGACCAAAAAATCTGATTCTTTATTACTCATACTTGTTTATATCCCATGCGACTAGTATACTACGATAAATGCATTTGTTAGAAATATATTACTTATTAACTAATGACTAAATCCTTAAGTAGACTTAATATGTTATACCTTAGATCATTTATTGCATTAATCATTGTCTCATTCTCATTATACAAATATTTTGTATTCTTACTACCTTCTAATAGAAGGTGGGCCCTTTGGAATACATCTGGATAAAAAATTAGAATTGAAATGATATTCCTTGTTTCTCAATCCTTTGGATCAAATTAACTTTCTTTTTTAGAATGTCTCGTTATGTCAACTCATTCTTGATTTTAAAATAACATTCTAAGATAGAAAACATTAATTCATTTATCTAAAATTAGAGCTTAAGGAAACAAGATACTTAAATTTAAGGTTCACATAGAGTCAAAGGATCCCATTAAATATAACTTGAGACTATGACTTATATTATCTTTATCGGTTGAAAATGACTTATATTATCTTTATCGGTTGAAAATGCACACATGACATGATTCATGTATTACAGTATTGACTCTCTTTCATTAAAGCGTACATCTTTCCTTAAATACCATATAGATGATAGTTTAGGCGTACATAATATTTGATTTCACTTGTTTATTTATTTAATCCACCCTTCATAACTCACATTTAGCTTATTAAGACAAATTGGGCAACCATTTCCTTTTTTTAAAGTTATGTAATTACTAATAAACTCTTATGTCCTTCAATGTAATTCACGTCGACACTAGTATTTTAAGCCTTGAGCTCGCATTTATCACCTAGATAAATCACTTAAAACATGTCTTATCTCCATTCTTACAAAATAATGAAGGCTATCACTCGTGCGGGAAGGCATCTCATATTGGTCCAGCATACCTAGAACTAAATGTTGAACACTCATTTAACAATCATTCCAGAAAAGAAAACTTAATTCAAAATTAAATAACATTATCTAGAATGAAATGTTATTTATCTGACATACTTCTTGTATCTAGAACTGAATGTTCAACACTCATTTATCATTTATTCTAGAACAAAAAACTTAATTTAAAATTAAGTATTCTCATAATTCAAGAAATAAAATTTTATTTAAAATTCATTCTAGAAAATGTTGTTTAATTATTAATTAAACATATATTGCATCAAATATTCAATGACAACAAACTATCTTCATTGATAACAAGTATTATGAATAGTCTTTAGACATATTCATTTCTCTTTGCAATGTTATGTATTTGACATGGTTATACTTAATATCTATGTATTTGATTTGATATGAACATAGCGTATTTAAGAATATTGATTTCTTCAAAATAAAGAACCACCTTTTTTCTCTTGTTCTTCCGATGGAATCCATAGATATTACATATTGCTTAAGTTCTCATCCTTAACAATTAGTGTCACAAAACACTTTCACTATCTTACATACAAAATTACTCAGGTATTCAGTTGATATATATGAGTTTATAATAGTAAGAAATTGTTACTTGAATAATACCTAGAAATCTTAACAGTAAAGGTGTGTTCATCATTAGCCATATTCCTCATTTTGATCATGCTAGATAGCCAATTTGTTTGTTCGTTTAACAAACTACTTATTATCATAAGCCACCAAAACATATAATCCATATGAAATGATAAAATTAATCATTTATCATTTGATATTTTAACATAGCTAAGTGGTCTTTTCCAGTTATACTAAAATCATATAATATGATTATAGTACTAATGTAATATACCACTTACTTTGGGATTATGTTAGACCATATATTGATTTTAATTATTTGAGCATATAATGCTTTTAGCCTTTCTGAATGAAACTTAGTGGTTGTACCGTATAGATTCGTTCATCTGGTTCTTCATTTCAGAACATAGTCCTTACTCAATTTGATATATGTCGAGACACATTTTTACTATTAGAATCAATTAAACTAATGTAAACTTCACAATAAATGAGAATTTTTTTCTCACAATCTATCTCTTCAATTGTGTGTATCTTTTTGCCACTAGACACACTTTGAATCTTAGAATGTCATCAGTCTTTTACTTAACATTTAAAGAACACATTTGTTTTTTATGGCTATATGTCTTTTTGGAAGATTATCCAATCCTTATACTCAGATCGAACTCATTAAAGTTCCTTCATCTTCTATTGTTATAAATCATTCATCTTTAGCAAAACTAGATATAGCCTTTTTTTCATATTCCTCGACTTATTATTTTCTTTTGGAATTACTACAAAGAATTCCTTTAACTTTAAAATTTGCACAAGGAATAATGTGCTCATAATATGGGTATAATGAAAATTTGAGAAATGAATCTCTCTATATTCATATCGCTCCCATTTAAATGAAATAATGATAAAGAGCTTCCGTTGGGTTGCAATTGCTATTGTTCATAAACTAATTCATCATCTCCTAAATTGATCCCACGTGGATGAACACCGTACAATTGGTTTTGTTTTACAATATCATTATAATTTAAGTCTCTGATATAAAGATAAGCTAACAATTCTTGATTTGGAAAACCATTCTCTATAACAATAACAATAATAATAATACATAGTAACAATGATGTTAAATGCGGAGTCTAGGGAGGTCCAATAGTATATAACCTTACACTTAACTAGTACAGAGACAGTTTCTAAATGATACATATGAAAAAAGAAAAATAGAAATAATAAATAAATAATAAGTAATTCAGTTACTTGTTTATTACCTTGTTCCACTCTAAGCATTCAAAATTTATCTTTTAAAGATACTCTTCTTCTTTTTGGAAACTAAAATTCCATACGTATAAGAGGGATATGAATATAAATAATAAACACATTCTTAAAAAATCATATACAATTAATCAGATCTCTTAACTATCCATATCTCCTTTTTTTATGATATGACTCCATATGCACCTTATAAAATACATATTTGATCATTAAGGACACATCACCTTAATAGGTGATAGGTAAATGTGCTTGTGCTGTTACGACCCAAATCATACCGAGCACATGACAATCGCCACATACCTGGGCTAAGGATACTCACGATACCATTAACCTGACTATGCAAGGCTAACTAGACATCTTTAAAAACATTTCAGCAGCACAAAGACTGTAATTTGAAAATCTCAAAATTAAAAAAAAAACCTGTAAACCAATTTCAAACGCACTTCTATAATCACCGTAAAACTTTATCACAATTTTTAGACTTTGAAGTCCTCTCAAGAGCAATCTCAACAACAGTACAAAAGATTCATACTCATAAAGCCATTTGCAAACCACAAGACAGACAAGCATTAATTTTACAAAATTATAAAGCATAATAACATTATCGTCAAACATGTCTACATATTCATGAGCCACTATACAAAAAAAGAAACAAAATAAAGACTACCCACATGTGGTAATGCCCCCAAAATGTCCAAAAGACTGTACAATCCACTTAGAACTTCAAGTTTACTAAATTAACCTGCATGGTTGGGAAACGAAGGCGATGAGTACACTATGTACTCAGTGAGCAAAGAGAAACATATATCACAAATAGAACCCAGCCAGCTATGAAGTGAATATGCACGACATAGAAATATATAGGCCTAGTTTATGTCTCATGCCATACTGGTTAGGAACAACATTAGCCTAGCCTATTGATCACTCATTCAGTGAACATAGGTTCCAATTCCAATACACATGAGCAGAAAAGTAACACATGTAAAAGTCAAATGTTGTCAGGAAGCCAAATATGAGAATAAGCCAAAACAATTATGTGTGTCTCCACTAGTCGGCCAAACTAGTGTGCAAACCCACCGAATCTTGGTATTGGCTTGACTTTCATCTGTGGTGAGTCCAGACTACTGTCGACAAGAGCGTTATAACCCTAGGTAATGACCTCGTCGGTGACCAGACCTTTAGGTATGCAATTACCCACGAGTCCAGTAGAATGGTGTCGTTATAAGGACTCGACTTTTATGTACCAGTGTCAAGGATATGAGGGTCGCTTAATCTGTTACACCCAACATATGATTGGCTAATCGTTTCCTCATCAATCATCAAAAATCATATACAAATACTAAATACTAAAATGAAGTAAGGCACCATGCCTTTATTTATCTGTCCAACCGATAAAATGGAACTGTGTCAAGGCTCTAAGTCAAAAGGTAATACGTGTATGCAATATATGTGACTCAGTTATACATACGTAAGTTTCAAAACATTTTTCATGCATTGAAAGTTATCTTTTGCACTCCAAGTGAAAATTTATTCAAAATTGTAGTAAGAAAATCAAGCATCGTCCTTTGCACTTCAATTGTTGAAAACAACATCATTCTTCAAAATATGAAATCAAAACATCGGTTTCACTCTAAACGCAAAGAGTTATTCAAAACATGGTCATTTGTTAAATACATAAGTACAGTAGCATTTATTTGAAAATCAATTCTACTATGCACTACCTAGGTTCAAAATTCACATACAAGTCATCATGCATGTCTTGGGATGTCCCAATCCCATTTCAGAGATATGTTTTTCCCAACTCACCTCCAAAGAAGTTTTACACTCCTTTGACTTTAGCAATTCTCGATACAAGCTCCTTGATTCATAGCTCTCTTGCCTTTATACATACAAATTCAATGTATTTACTACTCAAACATATATCTCATATTCATATACTAACACATAAGTGTATAAAACACAATATCACAATTTTTAAGCTATAGGATTCATCCATGAAGCTCCTCACACAGTTACTTCTTTTATTATCCACATAAGTTTTCGTTTGCATTTTCTAAGACATTTAATGCCTTTGATCCGATACTTACACCTTTCAAAGCATAATTGAACACATTTTAACCCAAGCACATTAGGCTACTACTCATCAATCTAAGCAATATTTCAAGTTTACTCTAAGTAAACATGAAAGTTTCTTTCCAATGCACACCATCAAAATCCTTCAATCCTAAGCCAAATTCACTTAGGCATTTTATCGAACACCTAAAGGCATAAAATTGAAAGCCTCCTTCTAATGTACTTCTTCCTCATTTTTAATCATCAATTCACATTATCATACACAATTAACATCGTAGGTTTCATTTAAACCATGAATTTCAAAAGATATTCACAATTTCACCAACTTTCACCAAAGAGAGACCATTTCGTTTTTGGCTTAAAGAAACCTCTCCATGACTCATTTCATTCATTCAAACTATGTTTCATGCATAATTAAGAATGGAGAACAACATATCTTAACACCAAACTAAAAATCATAATGTAGAGAGAGATGAGACAAAATTTACCTAAACTTTCCTTTGGTGATATCTTCCAATACTTTGAGAAATTCCCAAAGATAATGATATATTTGAGTTCTTTGACCCCAAATTACCTTAGAACACCTTGGTTTGGGTTGTAGAATCAAAGGATGGTGGAATTTGATGATGGCCTAATGTTTCTTCTCTTCCTCCTCTCTTCTTATTTCTTCTCGTTTCTTTTTAATTAAACGAAGTGTTCTTAATGTTTAATGGAGGGTTCATGGCCATAACAAGGAGAAGGGTCTAGAATTTGATTCTTCTTTGACCAAATATAGTGAATTTACCCATTTGCCCTTAGTTTATGTGAAATTACCATTATACCCTCCAAACTTTCCTAAATTTCCAATTAAGCCCAAATTTAAGAATGACAAAAAAATTTGTTTTCATTTTGGTCCTCAAACTTTTGCAACTTATAACTAAGCCCCTTAACTTTACAAAGTTACATTTGGGTCCTCCAAGAATTGAAAATTATATTTAAGTCCCTTATGTACATCTACTTTTTAAATTAAGCTTTCTAAGTGTCTAATAAGTCTACTAATCATGTTTAATCACCTCTAAGGCATTAGAACACATTTAACTCAGCCACCATGGCCATATCCATTCAATAAAATTGATTTTTACACGCTTAGAAGCTTATATGTCAGAAATCTCCACGAAAGGATTCAAATACATTTTTGTTATTATGTACAACCATATATATGTCAATATACAGTAGTATCTCCAAGTACAGACCAATACGAAAAGGGCTCAAAAAGTCCGACATTACATGTTCCATTATAAACCTAACCATGAGAAGATTGTTATTTCTCATCTCCACCCCACTAACTTGTTGGTGGATTCATATGATAGTCATTAGCTGTCCATTCAATTTTCATCATATGATCTATTGAATTGGTCAAAGAACTCTTCTTGTACTTGATCAGTTATTGAAATCTTATAAGATATATTTCATTAATTCTCACCTAAATTCATATATTTCTTAAAATAACAAAATGTTTCAAAATTTGAGAAATCAAATAAATATAATGATATTAAGTATAATTATTAATAAATGTGATGAAATAAGTACGCGTTGTGCTTTAATATCTATTTAGCCACATAAATTTTCATAAGTTACTTGCAATAGCTTAATAACTCTTTATCCTAAGCTCAATAGTTTTCATTGTTGTTTTAACAAGTAGGCTATTATAATTTATGTAAGTCTTCTAAACAAAATATGATTGACTAGTTGATTTTATTGATTTTGTCCAATATAACCAAGTTTAGCATGCCATAACTTGGCATAGATATTATAAGAAATAGATGATGATATTAAACAAAAGCTAATTTCAGTTTTAATGAACATTATCTAATCCTGTAAAATCATCCAACATAAAACCATGACTATTATTTGAGAAATCAAATAAATATAATGATATTAAGTATAATTATTAATAAATGTGATGAAATAAGTACATGGCGTTGTGCTTTAATATCTATTTAGCCACATAAATTTTCATAAGTTACTTACAATAGCTTAATAACTCTTTATCCTAAGCTCAATAGTTTTCATTGTTGTTTTAACAAGTAGGCTATTATAATTTATGTAAGTCTTCTAAACAAAATATGATTGACTAGTTGATTTTATTGATTTTGTCCAATATAACCAAGTTTAGCATGCCATAACTTGGCATAGATATTATAAGAAATAGATGACGATATTAAACGAAAGCTAATTTCAGTTTTTAATGAACATTATCTAATCCTATAAAATCATCCAACATAAAACCATGACTATTATAATTCCAAAAATTATCCTTTCTACTATTATGGAAATTAATATCAGATCCAAGGCTAGATAAAACAGGGCATAACCAAGAATTTTTATTTATGAAAGGACTTGTTACTTTCCCATTTTTATTATCCTTAGTTCTTCTTGGAATACTAAGAATTATGGAAGGCTTTCTTTCCACTTTTCACTTGCAATCATCATAGTGCTTCCTCTTCTTAGTTTTTAACTCCTTATGAGCTTAACTTAACCTTATATGTCTAAATATATGGCTTAAAAGCCTCAGGATGTTTATAGATAGGTGCCTCATAGCAGCCTATATCATTTTGATAGTCACATTAAGAGTTATGTGCATTTTCATATACTTCTAAATGTATAACAACTTACAATAGCTTAGTATAAGATAAGATATAACTAACATCCCTCTATTCACTATGTTTGACATTAGCTTCATATGCCTTAAATTTGAGTTCTCTTATCTCGTATTTCATTTATGATTTATTCATTTATTACAGTATATATATATCTGGTGACCATATTATGATCACTCATAATTATGTTTGACATATATATATATATATATGTCAAACATAATTATGAGTGAAGCATATACTCGGGGGTGGTTGCAGGGCGGATGATTTCAAAACGGACTCCCCATTCATTAGATAGAAGATAGAGAAGATCACCAATATTTTTGGATCCGTTGCCGAACTTGTTCCAAGATCTCGGATCGAATCGATAAATCAATATCGATTCGATCCGAGATCTCTTATTAAATTGCTCATTCAATGAGCATTCTCAATATTATGCCTATATATATATATGTCAAACATAATTATGAGTGATCATAATATGGTCACCAGGATGCCACTATTACATTTTACCACTATGGACTATATGTCCTTAATATAGTCATATCTCTTGATCTCTAGCATAACACCGTCAAACATGTATAAACCAAAAAGTTCTTGTTTTAATTGAGCTACATGCCTTATAATTTTACTGTGTTGAGTTATAGTTTCCTTCTTAAAGACTATCACATTTTCATGTAATAAGAGAAAAGCCTTTTACTCTTCCAATATATATTAGATTTCCACGCTTCTAAATTTCTAAATTGTTGCCATTAAAATTTTCACCTCTAATGAATCCTATGACAAATTTTTAGATACAATAATCATTTTTCTTAAACAAATATGTCCATAATGACACATTTAATATGTGATTGTTATCAATTTCAATTAATCTTCTAAATAGACCCTTTAATTGTTTTCACAATTATCTATAGAATCAAAGGTCACTAAGTGTCTAATCATTATCCATATGATATTTATATCACATTCATATAAAACAATCAAAACTAAAAAGAACAATGCATTTTGGTAAAGACATAATATTAAACATTTAACAATTTCTACAAATAACTAATGTTAAGTAAGTATCATTAAGCATCAAATAATAAGTGATTAATACTTTTTTACTAAAATTATAAAATTCAATGAACCTTAAGAATATGAAATTCAACAAACTCTATAGAGAATTGATTCAATTGGTTCTTTAAATAAATCATTGAAATTTATATCTGCTATTAGTTTTATAATGTATTTTCATAGGCGTTCGTATGCCGCAAGTGCACGATTGTTGAAGTAAGTAATAAATCGGTAAGAATCAAGTCATGTCCATAGGGATTATGAAAAAGTTCAAATCTACGCTAGTTAACGGTATTTTGAATCGAGTTGGGTGAAATTTTGGAAATTTAAAAACAATGTAAAGAATTAATAAAAACTCAAATGAATTTCTAAGCAACTACTCAATTTAATGTAACCAAAACAATTATGAATATGACAAATCTATGTGACACTTAATTAAGAAAAAATGCAACAATTGACTAATTAAAAGTTTTAACGTTAATAGGGAATGATATTTTTGCCAACCTTTATATTGAATTAGCTATCCTCTACAAATGAAAAATCCTAACCTTGTTTGTAAATTTTAAGAGTAATTAATCCCCTTCTCGCAGAGGTCAGTTAATTTATCCGCCCTAGATATCACTTAGTAATCCTTTACTTAAGTTCTTCCTAGAGTTTCTAAAGTTCCAAACTCAACCTTCTATTTTCACCTCTGAGGCTTCTTGGATCTCCCAACTTACAAGAAAATCCTAGTTGAAATTTCTTCAATTTTCTAGCAAAAACTCCCTTTTTCCAAAGGCAAATTTATACCAAGCCAACTTCCAATAATCCAAAGTAAGAACAACTAAACCCAAGAAAATCAACAAGCATATGAATATTTAGTCATGAATTCCAGCAATGTTCAATGTCAAAGCATCATAAAAATATCAAATCCCTAAATGAAATTAAAGTTCTAGCGACAAATCATCAAGCCAAGCAATCCAAAAAGTATAAACCCTATAGAAACTCATGAAGGAATCAAAAATAAATAAAGAACAAAGCTCTAAATCTACAGCAGAATGAAATGTTCTCCCCTCTACTTGCATGGCTGCCTTGCTGTCCAATGGAGGCTTTATGATTTTCAGTGAGTGGAGACTTCTTTGGAAGAGAATGCTGCGTGAGTGAGAGGATGGAGGTTTATGCTTGCGTTGTCTTTTTCTGCGTGGTGTATGTGTGAGGGTAGGCTGTGTTAGCGTTAGTGGAAGCTACTAGTGGTAAAATGGAGCTTGTGTTGGTGGAGGTTACATGTTCTTCTTCTAGTGGCTGGCATGAGTGGAGTGAGTGAAGGCAGTTGAAGTGATTGGAGGCTGCTTAGTGTTGCTTTTGTGTGTAGTATATAGAGAGGAGGCCGATTGCGTTAGTGAAGGTGTGGTTTTCTGCGTTTTCAGCAAATGGAGGCTTTCTGTTGGTGAGTGGCGTGGCGGCTTGTCTCTGAAAGTCTAGACTACATGAAAAATATATCCTCCCTAAAATAATGTTGAACCTTCCACTTTTTTTTATAACCCCCCTCTACGTGGCCTTTTTCTTCTCTTTTAAAAACGTTGAATCCTCCTTTTGCTTTCTTGCGTTTCACACATGCATAATCTTCAATTTACTGTTGGTGTATTGCATTTTGTGCATATGATGCTGTCGTTTTGTCCTACCCTCTCCCAACTGCTTATCCGTACGCTTGAAGCATTGGCCATTCTTCCAAATTGCTATCTTTTTGCTCTATTTTTCCAAAAAGCGCCTACCACCCAAATATAATATAAAAATAGCAATTTAGTATATTGTCTATCCCAAAATGCTACACAATTCACCTACATTAATGCATCAAATAAAAGCCTATCAATATCTCTATCAATAGGCCACTAAAATGAAGACCTTTAGATACTTCTTTTCTCCAATTCTCTTCCAAGAAAATATGCATTACCTAACTATATGTATGAATATGATCCAATGTAGTATTTCACACTTTAAATTAACAAATCTCTATGCTAGGATATGAGCATTTTGCAAAGTACTTCATATTTGCTCACTGAAGTGGAGAAACCCTGATAACCAGTAAAGTTAGGACCCTGTATCATGTTATTCACCAATATAACATGTAACATTAGGTTTATCCTAGACATTATATGACATTAATCTAATTGTGACTTCATAAAATTCACACGATTTCATTAAGTTGTAGTTCGAATTGAAATTGGGATTCTTGTTATAGCCATTTTCTTGAAATCAATTTGAAGAAAAAATAATATTCAACACTTTTGATAATACCTTGAAATGTATCCTATAATATGAGCATATCATTAAAGCCAAAACGCTTGAAGGAGTTAAACTTAATGTTTGATTTAATTAATTTAATTTAGTTAAAAACTTGTTTATAATTTATTATTACACTAATAATTTTAATTTAATTTGAAAATTATTTCTTATTATATATAAAATTGTTTAATTCAAAACTTATTTCTAGTATTCAACTTATGAACATACCAATATCTAAATTTAACTAGAAAATTATTTCTAATTAAGATTGAACCAATCAATTTTAATGTTATAATTTACCTAGAAACTTATTTCTAGATATCATTAAATCTCAAATTTTTAATAAATTTAGAAATTCATTTCTAAATAAATAATTTATCATTTCACCTACAAATCTTAACTTGTATTCTTACTCATAACAATACTTAAGTCCATATCAAAATTTATTTTAATTCAAATGTTAACTCTTTAAACCCAATCTTTAAACGTTTATAAAATGTATTGAAATACACGTACATCAAATTTATACAAGTTGTAAGAAGCAAATAAATGGTAAGTAGTTCTTACTTTACTAACATAGGTTACAAATTCACATACTTTAAATTTATATCCTTTTATAACAAAAATGAGTCGATTCAATAATAAATCCATCGGTATTCTAAAATAGCCGACCAGTTCTTGAAGAACCAAACCAAACCAAACATACCCAAAATTCCCGCCTAAGCAGGGTATGGGGGGGTAAAATGTACGCAGTCATGCTCGCATCTCCGATAGAGATACAGAGACTTGAAGAAAATCGACAATATACTTTGAGAATCTATTAAATGTGAGGCCCAATGTCAAGTTTTGTACACCAACAAATGTACCTTTTGACATAATGTATAGAGGTTGCATTAATTGATACAGAATGCATCAACGTTTAGGATATCATTCCGTACTAGCTAGTACTAGCCATATGGTACCATGGATGGATGGTACCAGCCACAAGTACATGCCCGGTATTGGCTGGTACTCACAATACTGGAAAATATCAGACTAGTACCGTGAATCCCCAACTTTTGAGGACCAATCTGTTAAAAAAATTACCCCAATATCCCTCCCCCCAACGTTTAGGATACATTTCATACCAGTCGGTACCGTACTGATAAGAAAATAGAACGGTATCGGGGTGGATGATATCGGCCGTAAATATCGGAAAATAACGGGCTAGTACCATGAATCCCCAACTTTTGAGGACCGATCAGCAAAAAAAATTTACCCTAATAACCCCCCCCCCCCCGGGCGATGCATTTTGTCTTTCTTCTACCTCTCATTTTTCAATTTTTGCTCTCTATCTCATCGACTCATCCTCTCTCTGTCGCTCTAGTCATCCTCTCCTCCATTCCCAATTGTTCATGGTGCTCTCTTGTGGTGCTTCACTGCTCCTTCACCATACGATGTCATCTTCGACTCTTTGGACGTCTTCCTCCATAACAACCACCATCAACTCTGCTCTCCAGTTTCGACGACCACTAGGGCACCATCCACGCATCGATTTGACAAATCTGGGAATAATACCCAGATCTCGACCTGACGTATCATTGAATCCGATTGTCAATTTCTGTTTGTTGGGTGTGTGTTTTTTCCAATTTCTGTTAGAAAGTTTATGGTTAATTGTTTGTGTTGTGAATTATGATTGTTTCTAGTTAATTGAATGAAATTATGAAGGATTGGTGAATGTTTCTAGTTAATTGTTTGTGTTGGAGATATGGAGTTGGATTGGATTTGAAGTTGGTAATGGAAATGTGAAATTTGTGGTTGGTTTGGTTGGCTTTTAGTTTTGTTAATAAAAATATGAAATTTTCAGTTGGTTTGGTTGGTATTTGGTAATGAAAAATTGAAAATGTGAAAATCAAATGTATGTTGGTATGTTTGTTGGTTTGGTTTATTTGTGGTTTGAAAATTATACCAAATAAATTTTCATTTATGGTTTGAAAATTGAACCAAACAAATTTTGTTTACTGAATTTGCAAAAAAAAATTAAATTAAAAATAAAAACATAAATTGTCTATAATTCTAATTTTATTGTCTATGATTCCAATTTACCAAATTCCAAAGTTCCCATCATTTATTGTCTATAAAAGAAAATTTCAAAGATCAGTGACATTAGTCTTAGTTTTCTTTGTAAAATTCACATGCCTTCAGTGTGTTAATCTTTGTTAATAGGTTATTCACTTACTGGACATTTGGATAATTGGCTGAGTTGGGTTGACAACAAGAGGTTGCAGGAAAGAATCAATGAAGTCTTCCAAAATCACAATTCAAAAACTAATCAAAATTATGGATCTTTTTGTAGTAAAATCATTTTTGCATATCTGTCTCCTCTATTATGTAATTTTATTGCTTGAATTAGTACCTTGTGTTGTGTCATAATTTTGTCATTTACTAAAATGAATATTGTTAATATGTTGACATATCTTAGAACACATTTTTCGTTCTTTTATCTTGTAAATGCTTTACTATTTTTTAGTTAAAAGTTAAGGTTAATGGGGGATTAGAGTTAGGGTTATAATTAAATTTAGATTCAAAGTTAATAATCTAATTAACACCTTTTTGCTTGAAAATTCGAAGTTAGAAATTGCATTTTTTATGGTGTATGCTAGTTTTTAAATTTCAATTTAATTCTAATAATCATATCCAAATCAGGACAATTAGGAAAAAAAACTATGTGGTAATGATTTGGGAGGTTCTTTATATATCATTTCCTTGTGAAGGATTTATCATTAGCACTGTTAATTTTGTTGATAAAACTACTAAAGGATTAATTTCTTACAAAACTAACATCTTTGATTTTTTGTTACAGAAAAATTGAAGGAAGTTCAACTGCTCTTGATCAAACTACTTCAGGAAGGTATAATGATCTAGCTTGGGCTCATGCTGCATTAGTCCCAGGTATGAAGAATTATAAAATTTGCTTGTTTTGTAACAAGCATTTGAAAGGTAGAGGAATCACTCGATTGAAGAAGCATTTAGCTAGGGTTAAAGGAGATATAGAACCCTGTAAAAAAAAGTAACTCATGATGTGAAGTGAAAAATGAAAACATTGCTTAAAGAATATTAATATGAGAAAGATAAAAGGGAAAGGTTGAATTTTAAAATTGGTAGTAGAAGTTCATTTTCTAGTTTTTGTGGTGATTGTGGAAATGTTAAAGGTGGTAGTGGTAGTGGTGTTAGTGATGGTGGTAGTGGTACTGGCAGTGATCTATCTCAGATCTAAGAAAAAGTACCTGAACTTAATATGAGGAAGAGAAGAAGGCAGGTGACTAGTTTCTTTGCACCACGAACAACTGCTAGAGCCCAACCTTCAATTTGTAGTGTAATGCAATCAAAAGATGCAGCTCACAATGTCGATATGGCAGTAGCTAGATGATGGTATGATATACGTTCGTCATTCAATGCTTCTCAATCTTATTATTATCAACCTATATATGATGGATGCAATAACCTCTTATGGGCCGGGATACAAAGGTCCTTCGATTGATAACTTAAAAGGTAAACTTCTAAGTTGTTATGTTTCTGAAATTAGAAGTTATTGGCTGAAAGAAGAGTGAATTGGGGTACTTATAGATGTTCAATCATGTGTGACAGTCAGACAAATAGGAGACAAGAGCCTATTGTAATTTTTTTGGTTTATTCTATAAATGGCTCTATGTTTTTTAAATCTATTAATGCATCTGGACTTATTAGAAATACTGAGACATTGTTTAGGATATTTGATGAAGTTATGAATGAAGTAGGGATAGAAAATATTGTTTAGTTTATTATTGACAATGATTCCGCTTATAAAGCGACAGGAAAAAGGTTGCAAAATACTGATAATTCTTTTTTCGGACTCCTTGTATTGCACGTTGCATTACTGGAGAATATAGGAGATCCTATGTATTTTTCCTGTTATTGATGAGACTATGCAGAAAGCTAAAAAGGTGACAAAATTCATTTATAATCGTGCATGGGTATTGAATTTGATGAGAAATAAATTTACCAATGGTAGGAATTTGTGTCATCCTACTGTGACAAGATTTGCAACAAATTTCTTGTCACTTCAATCTTTTGTTTTGATGAAGAAAGAGTTAAGAAAAATGTTTACAAGTGATAAGTGAATTGCATCTCAGCATGTTAGGTCTAATGCTGGAGTGGAGGTTTGTAACATTATACTGGAAGATAGAAAATTTTTGTCTCAATGTCAATTTGTCATCCGAGTTTGTGAGCCTTTGGTGAGGGTGCTTCGCCTGGCTGATAGTAAAAAGAAGTCAACAATGGGTTATATTTTTGATGTTATGGAGAGAGCGACGGAAGAAATCAAGGCCAATCTGAAACACGGGCCTTCTTTGTACACACCATATCTTTCAATCACTAATGAGAAAAGGGAAAGACAACTTTATTCTCCATTATTTGAGGCCGGGCCATTTCTGAATCCTAGTGTTTATTTTAGGCTGAATCTTAGTAAGGAAGCAGAAGTTAATAGAGGAATGCTTTTTACTATTACAACAATTGTTAACATTGACGCGATACAAGATCTCTTAAGCTCACAAACGGAGCTTTATAATTGTCTTATGAAGATTTTGGAATGTCGATTGCTATTCGACAAAAAGGAAAACTTTCTCCAGGTATTAGTTATTTCCTTTTTCTTATTTGTTGAAAATTAATTATCATTTTTTTGTTTATTAACACTACTTTTGTTATCTTATAACTTATAGTTTCTTAATAGGATAAACTCGAAAATGGTGGTCCAAAATTGAAAAGGTTTGTAATTTGAATTTTAAGTCAATGTGTAAATGCAACAGTTTGTGAATGAAACTGAAGCACATTTGAATTTATCCACTTCAGAAAAAGGAATAGATTGGAGCATAAGAGGTTGAATGACTTGGTTTTTGTTTGATACAATTTAAAGCTTAAGGAAAGGTATGTTATTATTATTACTAATTTCGATATAATTTCTTATAATTTTCTAATAATTAAATTTTATTGTTTACCAGGAGTTTTAATAGTACCAGTTGCTCAATTTATCCAATTTCCATTGACAATATTGATTTTTTAGCAGATTAGGTTTCTGAAGGACCGAATTTGGTAGATGTCAATGACTCGAAAGATAATCTTGGATGGGAAAGCATTGACATGTCATTTGTGTATTAAATTTGAATGATAATGATGATGAAGCTCCTCTCAATGATGAGGATTTTGTATCAAATGATAACTAGAGTCAGTGCAGTAATAGGAGGTGTCTTCCCATTGACGATTGAATTTCATTCCAAGTTATTTTTTCCTCTTCCTTTAATTTTACTTATATTTGATGTTTATCAGCTTATGTTAAATAATATATGTTTAATGTAATTGTAAATATTTTTGTTTCAAGTTTAACTTCAACTTGATTGTTTCCACGTCATGAATTCTTTTCACAAATTGTAATAGTTAAGGATGTGAATGTATTGTGATTGTTGAAAATTGTTAGAAATGGAAATTATTTTATAACTGTTTTGTGATTATAGGAAATGAGAATTGCTGGAAATGGAAATTGTTTTATGAATGTTTAGTGATTATTGGAAATGGAAATTATTTTATGAATGTTTTGTGATTATTGGAAATGGGAATTGTTGGAAACTGTTGGAAATGGAAATTATTTTATGAATGTTTTATGATTGTTAGAAATGGAAATTGTTTTGTGATTGTTAGAAATGAGAATTTTTGGAAATTATTGGAAATGAAAATTGTTTTATGAATGTTTTGTGATTATTGGAAATGGAAATTGTTTTATAAATGTTTTGTGATTATTTGAAACGGGAATTGTTGGAAATGGAATTTGTTTTATGAATGTTTTGTGATTATTGGAAATGGGAATTATTGGAAATGAAAATTGTTTTATAAATGTTTTGTGAATATTGGAAATTGTTTAAAATGGAAATTGTTTTGTGATTGTTGGAAATGTAAATTGTTGGAAATTGTTGCAAATGTAAATTGTCTTGTGATTGTTGGAAATTGTTGCAAATGGAAATTATTTTATGATTGTTGGAAATAGGAATTGTTAGAAATTTTTGAAAATGGAAATTGTCTTATGAATGTTTTGTGATTGTTGGAAATAGGAAATTGTTGGAAATAAAAATTGTTTTATGAATATTTTATGATTATTGGAAATGGGAATTGTTAGAAATGGGAATTTTTTTATGAATGTTTTGTGATTATTGGAAATTGTTTTGTGATTGTTGGGAATTGTTTTGTGATTGTTGGGAATTGTTTTGTGATTGTTGGGAATTGTTGGAAATGGAAACTGTTTTGTGATTGTTGGAAATGGAAATTATTTTGTGATTGTTAGAAATCGAAATTATTTTATGAATGTTTTGTGATTGTTGGA
>JAOSBN010000005.1:44049409-44065870 GCA_027563595.1 Erythroxylum suave | reverse complement strand
AATGAGAATTGTTGGAAATTGTTGGAAATGGAAATTGTTTTATGAATGTTTTGTGATTATAGGAAATGAGAATTGTTGGAAATTGTTGGAAATGGAAATTGTTTTATGAATGTTTTGTGATTATAGGAAATGAGAATTGTTCGAAATTGTTGGAAATGGGAATTACTTAATGAATGTTTTGTGATTATTGGAAATGAAAATTGTTGAAAATGGAAATTATTTTATAAATGTTTTGTAATTATTGGAAATGGGAATTGTTGGAAATTGTTGGAAATGGAAATTGGTTTCTGATTGTTGGAAATTATTGAAAATGGAAATTGTTTTGTGATTGTTGGAAATGAGAATTGTTGGAAGTTGTTGTAAGGTATTAGATACACATGATTCTATTGGATATGTATCACTTATGACTTATTTTAATGGATAAGCACACATAATAAGTTAATAAAATGAAATGCTGTAATTGTAAACATCATAACTTTTAGAAAATCATACATAGGATATGACTTATCAAACAAATTGGTGATACATTAACATATGTTGTATGATATGAAATGTATCATTGTTTTATTAGTAAGCCTCAATTTTTGAGAACTTTATAACAAATTTCAATAGATAAATTAATTCTCCCACTAATGCTAAACTTCATTATGGAAAATTCATATAGGATTAAACATTTATATCACTCCTTATCTTATAAATCTATGAATTTCTCAAGATATTTGAATGTATCTTGAGACATAAGATCAAATTCAATCTATATATGTGTGCAATGATCAGTAAAATGCTTAATACAAACATAAATTTTAAGACTTTCAATTGTATTATGATAATGAATAATAAATTGCAAGAATAAGAACAAAATGATGATAATCTGTCTGTGTGCGTGTATGTGTGTGTACGTGTGTCTGTGTCTGTGTGTGTCTATGTGTCTGTGCTTGTGTGTGTCTGTGTGGGTATAGGTGCAAATAATACTATCATAATATATAAAAATATAATTGTATCAGGATTAGGAAATGCATAGGATTGTCTTTCAAACATAATATGGTGATGTCCTTTAGCTAGTGGATCAACCAATATATGCCCAATTAAAATATGTTATAATATGATATCATCTTTGCACAACAACTTATTTATGTTAAAATAGTTAACCTCTAAATGTTTAGACTCTATGTTATTCCATTGTTGTTACTAAATAATATATAAAAAAGATTATCATAGTACAGCTGAATGGCTTAAGAGACTGAAGTAACTAAAGATAGTTCAAAAATCAAGTTTCTGAGATAAACTGCAGGAGAAGCACTCTCATAATATGCAACATAGTCTACGTACATAAGAAAGTCACCAATGTCTATTTAACACTCTTTCACGAGATAACATTATCTGTTAACATAAAAATGTGTCCTAATATACTTTTGATCATCCAGACACATAAGAAAGTCTGAATTTGTATAACCAACTAAGTTAGAAGATGCCTACCTAGTAATCTAATAATGAATGCAAGGTTTAGTCTAATGCATACTTAAGCATACATCAAGCATTCGACCAAACTAAAATAAAGGGTATCTTTACGGTCTTGTTTGCAATCTAATCCTTTGAAATTTATAAAAACAACCTTTTAGTATGAGAAAAAAGGTGTTACAACAAGTCTATAATTAATCATCTTAAATCTTTATAACGCATTCTCATAGTAAACATTTTATGAGAGACCTAATAAGTTCTCGGATCTATCTTGGTAAACTATATACTCAGGAAGAAAAATGCCTTACCATGGTTCTTCAAATGCTTGGCTAAAAGACATTTAATCTCATACACTGTGGTAAAGTCATTTATTGCAAATAAGACATTGTTTACATATGAAAGTTAAAAAATAACCTTGCTCCCCTTACCTTGTAATATAAGCATCTTTCAAATTTATCTTACGCAAACAAAATAAGTTAATAGCCTTATTAAACTTTGGGTATCATTACCAAAAAGATTGTCCTAAATCATATATAGATTTCCTTAATTTGCATAGCATATAAGTCTTAACTTGATCCTAAAATCTTTTAGGCTACTTTATATAATCCTACTCATAAATGACTCCATTTAAGAAAGTTGTCTTAAATCTACAAGCTCCTACACCTGATTAAATCTACAAGTCATTAATGTCCATCTAATACATCTCCATATCAAAATGAGCTACTAATATAGACATTCTAAATACATCTTTAGAAGACATAGGAGAAAAGGTGATGTTAAATTCAATACATTTTCTTTGAGTGAGCTGCTCAACCTTACTTTAGGAGCAATTTCTAATCTTGTAAACCTATTTATAACAAATATATTTGCAGTTTTAAGGTAAATCTACAAGCTCCTACACCTAATTATACTTCATTTATCATATTTTCCCCTCATAACATTCTACCAAAAATATATATAAGGTTTAGAAACAACATTTGTGAAAGTAATTAGATCCACCAGGTCCTATATCATAATCTTATTTACTTAAATAAAAAAATATGAATAGATGATATTGTAGGTCTCCTCAATCAAGTAGATCTTTTTAATTAAATTGGCTTAACATGATCATGTACCTCAAGAACCTTAGTGTATACATGTATAGGTCCATGTTCATGTACTATATGGTGTTTAGATCCACTAAACCTTAGCTGAACGAGCGATGGATAAGATATGATAGTCGTACCCACTTTTTCATCATCTAAAAGGGGAGAGCTTTCATTCTTATCAGAACATTATATTATAGAAAATTTTCTTTTTATGATTCCACTATTTTGAATCCTTTATCTCTATGGTAAAACTCATATCAACGAGAGTGGTCAGGATATCCTTTAAAATAATAACAAGCTAAATAAGAATACAATTGATCATTATAAAGATTATATAGTGCACTTTAATAAGGCAACCCTATACATGCAAAAGAGTAAGGCTTAGTTTCATGCCCTTTCTAGAGTTTAATTGGGGTTTTTATTTTTTTTTCTTGAGAATTTGTTAAGAATGTACATGACAGTATTTATAGTTTCTCCCTAGTGGTAATTAGGTAGGTTAGTCCTGCTCTACATACTTCTGTCTTATATCTTTTAGAGCGTAATTCTATCTTTCGACCACACCATTCTAGTCAAAACTATTTGGTTTAGTGAATTGAGTCACTATTTCATATGATTCTAAATATTAGTTATACATATTTCTCATATAGTAACCCCATCCATAACTCTCCTTAATGATCAGAGTTAATAACTTTGATCGATTCCCCCAATTAGTTCTTAAATTCAATATTAAAGATTTATCAAGAACCGTAGACTTTTTCTTAAGTAAGAACACATAACAATCATAGGAATAACATTAATGAATATGAAAAATTATCTTGAGTTATAAATAGCATATGTATAGGGTTTACACATATTAGTATGTATGATTTTTAAAAGACTATAACTATGAGTTGGCACTTTTTCTATTCCTAGGTCAACTTTTTTCCTATAATAATCAATACATGTTTTTAGATTAACAAAATGTAGATTTATAAAAATGTTATCCTTTAATAATATCTAAAAATTTTCTTTAGAAATATGCCCAATCTCTTATATCACTCTGTATATAAAATTTATTTTTTATTAGGAGTCGTTTACTAATAACATGTTCAGTAATATATGAAGCATAAATATCATTAAGATTCAAGACACATTCTATACAAACAATATGATAAGAAGGTTATACCTATCTGTTTTACATTGAAAAATAACTATACAATGGAATTCTCAATTACAAAAGTATAGCACTCTTCATTAAAAAATGAAGCAATAATGTATGTTTAGAACCAATATCTAGGTTCAAACAAATATCGCCTATTAAGTCATCTTCAACTTTTTCATTTTTTTCTTACCATAGTGTTTAACTCTTCCTTATTTGGCTCTCCATTTAGCATGAACCCTTAATAATTCTTGCTTTTCTTTCTAGGTTTTGTAAATTATGCATTCCTACTTTTTATGTCCCTTCTTTTTACATAAGAAACACCTTATAATCTTTATTAAATCCATAAGACCCTTTATAGTATTAGTCTGAATAATATCCTTAACTGAAAGAAATGTAGAAGCCTTACCTTTAAATCTTTTGGGTCTGGCCTTTGTTTTCCCTTTGATTACAATTAAAGTTGTCTAGTTAGTATTTTATTTTAGTTTTTTTTCTCTTTAATAATATAACATGAAATCATGATATTTACATCTTAAGCTTCTTCTTGGGAATTGTAAGTAGTAAAAAGAATACTAAACTTTAAAGGAAGAGTACTTATAGCTTAGTGAATTATACAATAGTAGGAATAACAATATCTAAAATTTTCAGTTTATTTTGTAGTTGGATCATTATAATGATGTATTCCCTTACTCCTACCCTTATGCATCTCATAGAATATAATTATTTCAATATAATAACAATTTTAAAATTAAATGATATCCTCTAAGAAAATCGTTAGCGATGATAGTTTTAAAAAGTCCACTAAGTAGATAGACAAGAATTGATCTCTTTATGGTCAAATAGCACATCCTATTTGACCACTCCTAAGTTGTGTAGGCAACTTTATTTGCCTTAGTGTTGATAGATATGGAAATTAGTGACCTATGTCTGATCCTAACTACATTAATATCTATCATCTCTAAGGCAAACTTCACATCCTACTTTCACTTTTGAAATTTAAACCGGTGAAAGTTTCAATAGTGACACTATTGTTGTTAGTAGAAAAGGTGACCATAAAACAAATAATATATATTATTAGCACAAATAAAGGATAACAATGATACTTAAAGCCACAAATAGTATATGTAATAAGCATCTTATCAAAGATATCATGAAATAATTGTAGGTTGAATGCATAATATATATAGATAAGATCTCCATATATAAGCAATTAAAGTACGCATCATTAACTCTTGTAATTCTACCACTTGTGGAACCATAGGCCATTTAACCAATGGTTATCCTCTACTAAATGTCCTTATACACATCTCAAAGTCTTATATAATGTTAATATCTATATGGGCAAAATAATCAAGTACAAACCAGAGACATCCTTTATGATATTTGTATGAAATACTTAGTTTTTAACATATATTTAAGCTTAAAATTAATTTTATTTTGTAGTTCTCTATCTTAGTCATGTTATTTTGACGTATGGATGAAGTTAAAATGCTAGGGAGGAACTTTTTAAAATGTGTACAAGTTTTATGCAAATTTTGTATTTGATGCTATGGCACTAATATGAAGTTATAGCTTTGGAAATAGGGAGCAAACTAAAACTTTGATGTTATAACATTAATATGAAGTTACATTATCACTAGAGAAAAAATTGACAAATCAAATCTCAATGCCACAGTAAAGATCACGTTTTAACCTCGATGCTATAACATGAATACAAGGCTAGAGCATTGAAAGAAGAATTATAAGATTTTGATATCTATCTAGAGAAAGTAAAGACCACTCTACCAAAGATGGACAAAACAAGGATGATTCACATCTTATCTGAATCTTAGACACCAAGAAAGGGTCGAAAAGGGAAAGATTAAGGAGACAAGGATAAGATGAGATCTAGATTAGAGAAGAGGGTAAGGTGGATAGAGGTTACGTAAAGAGGAGAAAAAAATTAGAACTAAACAAGGTGACAAGAAGAAAAGAAGACTTCGAAAGCCCTAGGAATTTAACCAGGAGGCTTAAGGACTCATTCTTTAGAGTTTTCCTTATTTCTTTTTTCCTTACATCCTTATATGTTGTTAGATTGATTTGGAGTAGACATTGGATTTTGAGTTGTTAAACGTGATTAGTGGCTAGATTTCCTATGTTCTTCTAAGAGATTTGAGATTGTAGTGATGTTTTGATAGTTTACTGAGTCAAATCTATATTTATTTTTCATTTCCTTGTTGATTTCTCTTTGTGCTTGAATGGAAGGCTTTATCCATAAACTTGATTAAGTAAATGATAGGAAACTTTTTAAATTTATTTACAGATATCTTATTAAATCTCCCTTTCACAGACCTAATAAGAATCTAGCCCATAGTAATAAGTACCCATATTCTTAAGAAAAATTCAACTCATTTAACTACTTCATTTATTAAACTACTTTATTGCCTTTAAGTAGATTAAATTTAATGTTTTATTTTTAAAATTTAAAAACTGTAATTAATAAATAGTTAAAAGAAATTAAAATTCTAAAATAGATCATCCTATACTTTTTGCTTTTTCAGAACTTTCAAACTTGTTGTGGTATTAATAGTGGTCATTTGGAAATAAACTCTATACTAATTTGGGAAAAGACTGCATATTACTGGACCTCCTTAGACCTTAAGTGCTAGTGGGATTTCTACTAGGTTTTTGTTGTTTGAACTTGTTGTTATAATCCAAATCTTTTATTCACCCTTGTGGTTAGTTGGAAGATGAGTGTTAGTAAAGATATGAGTTAATTACTAAAAAAATCTTAAACTTTACACAATTTTGGCATTACACTTCGAACTTTAAGGCTATGTTTGGTTGAGTGGTTGATGATGGAATGGAATAGAACGTAACATACTTCCATCATTTAGAAGGAAGTTTTATAGTGGAATGGGATGGAAGCGGAGGGTTTCATGTTACGTTCTATTACATCCTAAACAGTGAAAATAAGAAACCTCCGATTTGGGAGGTTTAGGATGGAACGTATACTAATAAATACAAACTAAATAATATACCCTCAATAATTTTTGGTAATGCCAACTGTGACCAAATCATAATATTATATTAAATAGAATTAATATATTAAATAGAATAGAATAATATTTAACATAATAAATTTATTTAAATAATTAATAATATTATTTTTATATTATTAATAATAAATTGTATATAATTAATAATAAAATAGAAAATTTTAATTAATAAAAATAGAAAATATATAAGACATTATTCTTTAATTGTTTGCATATATTTGTATATAAATAAAAATAAAAATAAATTACTTTTTAAATATAAATAACATATAATAGAATAAAATAAAATTTAATAAAATAAAATATATTAAATAATTAATAATAATATTTTTATATAATTAATAATAATTGTATATAATTAATAATAAAATAAATTTTTTATTAATAAAAAATACAAAATATATTTAAAAATTATTCTTTAATTGTTTGTATATATTTCTATATAATTCAAAATTAAATAATTTATTTATATATATATATTACATATAATATAATAAAATAAAATGTATTAAATACTTAATAATACTATTTTTATACAATTAATAATAAATTGTATATAACTAATAATAAAATAAAAATTAATAAATTTTAGTAATGAAAATGGAAAATATATAAAAATTATTCTTTAATTTTTTGTATATATTTCTATATAAATAAAAATGTAAATAAATTATTTTATATATAAATCACATAGGATAGAATAAAATAAAATAAAATATATTAAATAACTAATAATAATTTTTATATAATTAATAATAAAATTTTTATTAATGAAAATAGAAAATATATAAACAACTATTCTTTAATTATTTGTATATATTTCTATATAAATAGATAAAATAAAATTTATTAAATAATTTATAATAATATTTTATATAATTAATAATAAATTGTATATAACTAATAATAAAATAATAGAATTTAATAAAAATTTTATTAATGAAAATAGAAAATACATAAACAATAATCTTTAATTATTTGTATATATTTCTATATAAATAAAAATATAAATAAACTATTGTTAAATATAAATCAAATAGAATAGAATAAAATAAATTTTAATATAATATAATATAATATAATTATTAAATAATTACTAATAATATTTTATATAATTAATAATAAATTATACATAATTAATAATAAAATAATAAACCTCCTACAATAATCATTTTAATATACGGGGTATAATAGTCATTTATTATACATTACATTCCATTCCATCCATCTTCTAAACAACATTTCACTACATTACATTATGAACCCTTCCACCCCTCCTAAACAATGTTTCAATGTATTACATTCCATTCCATTATAAACCGTTTCATTCCGTTCTGTTACATTCCATTCCATTTCATTAATTAACATCCGATAAAATAGGCCCTAAAATAACAATTAAATATATGAACTTTCAATTAAATACAAGATTTTGATATCTATCTATCTAAAATAAAGACCACTCTACCAAAGATGGACAAAATAAGGATGATTTACATCTTAACTAAATCTTAGATACCAAGAAAGGTAAAAAAGGGAAAGATTAAGGAGACAAGGATAAGATGAGATCTAGATTGGAGAAGAGGGTAAGGTGGATAGAGGTTACGTAAAGAGGAGAAAAAATTAGAACTAGGCGAGGTGACAAGACGAAAAGAAGACTTCGAAAGTCTTAGGAAATTAACCGGGAGGCTTAAGGACTCATTCTTTAGAGTTCTTCTTCTTTCTTTTTTCCTTACATCCTTATATGTTGTTAGATTGAACTGGAGTAGATGTTGGATTTTGAGTTGGTAAACGTGATTAGTGGCTAGATTTCCTATGTTATTATGAGAGATTTGAGATTGTAGTGATGTTTTGATAGTTTACTAAGTCAAATCTATATTTGTTTTTCATTTCCTTGTTGATTTCTCTCTGTGCTTGAATGGAAGGCTTTATCCATGAATTTGATTAAGTAAATAATAGGAAACTTTTAAATCTATTTATAGATATCTTATTGAATCTCCCGGCCTAATAAGAATCTAGCCCGTAGTAATAAGGTACCCATATTCTTAACAAAAGTTCAACTCATTTAACTACTTCATTTATTAAACTACTCTATTGCCTTTGAGTAGATTAAATTTAATTTTTTATTTTAAAATTTTAAAAACTATAATTAATAAATAGTTAAAAGAAATTAAAATTCTAAAATAGATCATCCTATACTTTTTGTTTTTTTAGACCTTTCAAACTTGTTGTGGTATTCATAGTGGTCACTTGGAAATAAACTCTATACCAATTAGGGAAAAGACTGTGTATTACTGGACCTCCTTAGACCTCAGGTGCTAGCGGGATTTCTACTAGGTTGTTTTTGTTGTTTGAACTTGTTATAATCCAAATCTTTTATTCACCCTTGTGGTTAGTTGGAAGATGAGTGCTAGTAAAGATATAAGTTAATTAATAAAAAAATCTTAAACTTTACACAATTTTGGCATTACACTTTAAACTTGAAAAGTAACAATGTCCACCCCACCGTTTACAATGGCGGGGTGGACTCTGAAATCATTTTTTTAAACTATTTTTTTATTTTATTTTAGGGTTTAGTTTAAGGTTTTATTTTTTTTAAGGTATAATTTTGCTTAGGGTTGTCATTTTTTGTAGCACAAAAAGTCTTTTATTTCAGGGTTTAGTTTTATTTATGGTTTCAAACATCTATACAAATTAAATTTGAAGTACAAGTTTTATTTTTATGTTTTTACTGTATTGAAATAATTTTGACTTCATTAAATTTTTTACAAATTTTAGAATATAATACATTTAAAAAATGAAAAATATTTAAAATCAACTTTTATTAAAAAGGTAAACCAATTTTATTGCATTAGATATTTAATAATTTTCTATCATCTTACAACATTAAATAAAATCACTACTGTACATGACTTGAAGAGGAATAATTTGAAGCATTATGTCCTGGCATATTACAATTACGGCACCTTCGCGGAGAATCAGGACACCGTCTATCCATCTCATTTCATATTCGAGCACTTTTCACTTTGCCCCTTTTTTTAGCCAACCTTGACCTGCGAAATCCCAATGAAAAATCTGCTTCCTCCCAATAATCTGGATGTTGCAATAGATAGAACTGACCCGAATATGTATTTCTGTATGTCGCAAGACTATATATAGGATGGATATAGATTGTCAGATGAACATTAGATCTCAAACATGCAGTAAAGACGTGAGAACATGGAAAATGAAGTTCTGTCCACTTTCCGCAGGTACAAGTTCTTTCTTGAAATTTAACATTTTGAATATTTCCTCCCCTGTTATTATTCCCATGACGAGTAATGACCACACTGTATGTACCATACGTCGAGTCATATGATTAGACAGTATGCTTTCGGCTTTTTGCTTCATTTGCTAAATATTTGTGCCAAATGTTGATCGGATAATTATTCCGTGCTTTGAGTATGATTTTTCGATTTTTCTGGAATAATTTTACCGTTTGTTCTAAAGTAAAGCTAGCACAGGCAGTGATTGGCAAATGTCGTGCCCCTCTGAGGATGTTATTTAAGTATTCAGCCATATTTGTTGTCAAAACACCCTATCGGTAACCTCCATCTTTACTCAACGCCCATCTCACAGGTGGGACTTATCTCTTTAGCTAAGTATAAGCTTTTAGATTGGCCTGTTTAATCGTTTGCATGAACTCATCAAATTTTCTTCTTTGGGTTGACCCTCCAGCCTGCCATAGCAAAGTTTTCAACCTATCAATAAACAATAACAATCATTAGAATATCATAATTTATACTGTGATCAATAATGATATAAAATTTTTCCACTTACACATGACTTTTAAATTTTTTGGTGAAATTTTCCCTGACATGTAGCAAACAAAAATGATGATAAGCTACTAGTTCTTCCACTGTTCCAAATTTTTCATTGCATTTATAATTCCTTTGTGTTTATTGGAAATAACACAAATTCCTTGTATATCTCGGCAAACATGGATTTGAAGTTGAGCCGTGAACCAACTGCAACTGTCATTATTCTCTTTGTCTACAAGAGCAAAGGCAAGTGGAAGGTAATGGTTATCGGCATTAATGCCAATTGCAGTTAGCAATTTGGATTTATATGGCCCACGTATATGAGTGCCATCGAAATATAGCATAGGTCTCATGTGTTGAAATACTTCAATAACAGGAGCAAAAGCCTAGAACACGTACCCAAAGATATTTGTGTCACTACCTAACTGTGGATGATGACGCCAAGCTACCACTATGCAAGGATTGATTGCTTGCAATTGCTTCATATATTTGGGTAGTTTAGCAATCGAAGTCGGCCAATCTCCATAAACGCCATCGATAGCATTACGACAAGCATACCATGCTTTTTTATATGAAATATCAATATCAAATTTATTCTTGATCAATATCCGAACCTCTTTAATTAGGAAAAGAGGTCCATTACATATGAGCTCGATCAAATGTTCAGATACAATTTGACTTGACAAATGTCTGTTATCGTTATCCACAGCAGTATGAATACAAGTATGGCAGTCGCCCATGTGTCTGATCTCCCACATCTTATGTGTACTTCGCTTGCAGCCTCTAATCCTCCATTCATATAGTGGTTTGGCATTATATATTGCTGCCCAACTTTTCTCTTTACTTTCACATACCTTCATTTCTCTATTGTGGTGTATGTGCCACAATCTAAGAGCCTTATGCAAGAGTTGTTTTGTAGGGAATAGCAATCCCTTAGTAATGTTCAGGTCACTTTCATTCCAAACACGCATGTGATAGCCATAATACCCTTGCGATGTAACGTCATATGTTAGAGCGTTTCCAATTTCATATGGCCATTCAAATGCTGTCGGAGGATAAATTTGTTTCCATTCCACATTTAAATGGACAGGTTGATAGCTGGTCTCTGCCTGATCATGTTCTGAACAATCTTCTGAATCATAATCAGAGTCATAGAATGGCTTCGACTCTAAGTCTTCCGAATTTGGATTGTAATCATTATCGGAAATATCAGAGTCATCAACATTTTCATCATCTATTTGATGTTGTTGATATGTTGGCATGCGTTCGAAATCTGAAAACTGATGCTCATATGGATTGTGGCATTCGAATTCAGATGTAGTCGTCTCACTATGTTGAAAATGAATTTCCTCCGTCTCAATATAAATTTCTGCTTCAAACTTTGGCATCTGCTCTGCAAAGTCAAAAATGAGTTGCAGATCATCATCATTCATCAGTCGCATTGCCCAACCTGTTTGTGGATTTCGCATACTTAATTTTAGCGTGTATGCATTCTGGTCGAGCTGCATCAACTTATATATTTTGGCCACCAACTCAATGAAATAGATCTTTCGCCTAACTGCTATAGTTGTTTGTGTATGTTGGGGATTGTGGAACACAAAACCCTAGGAATCATAACATTTTTCTCCCTCCCAATAAAAGAAAAATCGAATTGGACTTTGTGAAGAAGAGGCCATTGTTGTGAAATTGAAGAATTGCAAATAAGTTGAAGATTTAAGCAGCCGAGATGTATCATTCAAACCCTTATTATATAGTTGTTCAGCCCGCCATCAAAGTTAGCAGGGTGATAATTATTGGTCTGATTCCGTGAATATGGTACACTCTGCCATCAGGGTTGGTAGGGTGATAATTATTAGTCTATTGAGATATGACATAATATTCACGCGTCTAACAGAGAGCTGTGGTTATGGTACACCCCGCTATCAGGGTTACCGGGGTGATAATTATTGGTCTGATAAGATATGACATAATATTCACGCGTCTGACAGCAAGCCCGTAGTTATGGTATACCCCGCCATTAGGGTTGACGGGGTGATAATTATTAGTCTGCCGAGATATGACATAATATTCACGCATCTGACAGGGATCTCATGGTTATGGTACACTCCGCCATCAGGGATGGTGGGATGATAATTATTGGTCTACCGAGATATGGCATAATATTTACGCGTCTGACAGGGAGCCCGTGGTTATGAAACGCCCCACCATCAAGGTTGGCCAGGTGATAATTATTGGTCTATTGAGATATGACATAATATTCACGCATCTGACAGGGATCCCATGGTTATGGTACACCCTGCCATCAAGGTTGGCGGGGTGATAATTATTGGTCTGCCGAGATATGACATAATATACATGCCACTGAAATGAATCTCGTGAATGTAGTACACCCCACCATTAGGGTTGGCGGGGTGATAATTATTGATTCGACTGTAGTGTGACATAATATTCACACGTCTATGTCCTCTATTAGATGGACACAACAAGTAGTTCTGAAATAAATTAAGTACAGACTAGCATACAATTAATTATGTACAGACTAACGTCTACGTCCTCTATTATGTACATGAGTGGAATGAGGGGGACAATGTGCACCACAACTAGCTGAGTCTCTTTCCGATGGATTTTGTTTATTTTTTTCTTAGATTCTAAGTGATCTTCTTGGCTCAATTGGCTGATTGAACTCCATATCATCATCATCATCATCAAACTCTGCATCATATTCAAATCTGACATCAGGATTGCGCATGTTCCATATTTGTGAAGCAATCAAACTAGAATCAAGATCGCGTCCTCCAAGCGACACATATGATTCATCTCCCTGTGAATGCATAATATGGCTGATTTCTGGACGATATACATCATCTGCTTTGCTTGATGGCCCTCTAATATGAAATGATCCACTCGTTTGAGAAGAACCACTATGCCAACTAGGGAGACTGGAGAAAACTGGGATTGATATCTACGGAGTTGATACAATTGGTTGCCACCCACTGGTCGATGGTTTGGATGCTCCAAATGGTTGCCACCCACTGGTTGATGGTCCGGTGGATACAAATGATTGCCATCCACTTGGTGATGGTCCAGTAGATATAATAAGTTGCCACCTACTGGTTGACGGTCCAACTCTAGTTCTAGATTTGACTCTAGTTGATGGTCCACCGCTAGTCCTACCCACGATTATAGGCCCTGGTAAGGGATGGGTATCCTGTCGCGCATTTAGATCCCAATGCTCTATCCTGCCCCTTTTTTGTAAGTACAACATGCTCCCAATTGCCTCGGTATGTCTAGGTTCATTACCTGCAGGCTTTGTTCTTGCTATACGAGCAAGAGAATCGTACTATACCACAATATCAAAACAATAAAAGAGAGCCAAAAAAATTAATTAAAGGAATAACAATTAATTATAAATTAGAGAGAATAGACAAATACTGCATACTCAATGTCGCTCGCAACAGTATCATAAACAGTGCTATGGACACGCCTATCATGAGGGGTAGCAATGTATAATACAGTTCGACTTTGATACCACTGCATGTATTGGTCGTTCGGAATGATAGGATCCCATTCTTGGCCTTGTGTTGCAGATTGTGCCTTATTGTCCCACAATTGGATCCATTGCTGATGCCAAGTTGTCCAATCAGTTCTAGCATTATTTCTTGTTGATATTTCGTGCAATGCAATAGATGTGTCGATGACCACTGGTATGCCCTAACTCCACCCAAATTGTCGTAAAACTCTATTGGAAGGTGTCACTTCACAACCTCCCACGCAATTAGCGAAACCACTGAATGCCACACTGCATATCCCTTAGTACAGTAAGTAGGAAGATAAATCTAAAGTTCATCAGGATATAGTGTCCATTCAAACTGTAAAATAAACAAACTGTATTACTAAACCAATCAACATTAGAATCCACATGTTATTCATATTTAGTTGGTTTTATTAGCTAACCTGATCCCAAGTTAGAACGGACAGCTGATCACGGTATGTCGATGTCGTATGTTTCGAGATCCTTGTTTTATTAAATATCACATTCCATCGCGCACTAAGAGGACAATCATCTCTCAATTGTTGCTGCAAGGTATGATCAACTACTGTTGGGTGTACGACTTTTATACACTTGTATGCCCAAAACTAATATTATATAAACAAACATATGTTAGTGAAAATAAAAGTTATCAATTAAGTCAAGAATACGAAAATATTCAATGTACCTGTAACAATAATGTGGCGCCTCTTATATCATTTGCTCGTACTTTACATGCTTTACATAAATTACGGTAAAGACATGCTAACACCGTACTGCCCCAACTGTATGTGCCATAAATAGTTAAATCAGCACAAAATCTAAAAATATAGTGGCATATGTTTCCCACTTGTATCAGCAAACAGCAAGCCGCCAAGTAAAACTAATATGTACATCCTTTCACATTGTTGTACTTGCTCATCAGTAATAAGGGAGCAGGAAGATACGGTTGCAGTGTGTGTATTCTCATTTTGTATCCGTCAATATCATCATTCCCTGGAGTGAAGCCAAGAAGGCGCTCCCACAAACCAACCCAGTCACATTCAACCCCAAAACAATGTCCAACAACTGCCCTACCATCCACCTTTAGACCCCATAATACCTCTAAATCCTGTAAAGTGACGGTAGCCTCACCCACAGGTAGATGAAATGTATGAGTTTCAGGTCTTCACCTTTCAACTAATGCTATAGTCAAATGATGATCTACTGGAGCTTTTCCTCCAATGTAATATATACCTCGAAATCCTGCCAAGAATATGTAATCTGCCACTCTTCTATCTACTAGATACTGCCAAAAATCTTTATTAGCTCGTCTAATCCTAAGTGCACTGTCCGGATCAATCTGCCATTAAATATGACCAACGCCCTATGCTTCTGCCACAAGTAAAGCAAGTCTGGATATACCGGCCCTGGATTTGGTGCAAGAGTAGAACTGCTCGAACCATATGATGTAGTCATCCTCTATAAATTACAATATAAATTAATATCAAATAATGCTACACAAATTAAAATAATAATATCAATAAATTAATATTGATATTATTATTATTATTAATTTTTTCTTATTATTTATTTATTTATTATTATTATTAATCTTGTACTTATTATTATTCTTAATATTATTTATTATTATTATTTATTTTTATTTTATTATTTTTATTTTATTATTATTATTATTATTATTAATCTTGTACTTATTATTACTCTTATTATTATTAATTATATTAATTATTAATTATTATATTTTGTCTATTTATGAAATTATGAAAAGGTTGATATTTAATATCTTGTCCTGCTTTTAAGTTTAATTGTACTTTGGCTATTTGTTTTTGTTTGTCTTTAGATAAAAGACTAGTGAGATGAAATATTCCAGTTGATTCTATTAATTCTAAATTATCTAGGTCTAATATATTTTGATTATTTATTTCAGTGTTTTCTAGGATCTCTGACATACTGACTGATCATTTTGAAACTGAGTGATTAGAAAAGTGAGTTCTTGTTGATAGAAAATATATAGACTTTGAGCTATATCTAAAGATTCTTTAGTTAGTTTAATTCCATCAGGGCTAGTAACTGTAAATTGTAGATATTTATATCGGTTTGTATAATATTTCACTTCAGTTTGATATTTATTAAGTCTATTTTGGGTGTCTTCTATATGTTCTTCAAATTGTGTATAGAAGTTACAATTCTTATTCATTGTGAGAGAAATACATAACACATATGTTAAGTCAGAATTTTGACTTCACGTATAAAGAGATTTTGATGACAAACAAAAAGCAGACGAAAGCAAAAAACAGACGGAAGCAAAAAGCAGACGAAAGCAAAAAACAGATGAAAGCAAAAAGCAGACGAAAGCAAAAAGCAGACGAAAGCAAAAAACAGACGGAAGCAAAAAGCAGACGAAAGCAAA